>JAQISU010000210.1:14270000-14512500 GCA_029339505.1 Unio delphinus | reverse complement strand
AAACGCGGAATATATGAAATAGAGTGAATAATTCCGAAATGTAAACGAATCAATAAATCGCAGCATGCCAATCTTAGTAGTGTTTAGTATATGAGGTGCTTTAAAGTGATCTGGATTATTGATATAGGGGTAAGAATCACATCAAGTGATTAGCATTGATATCAGATACATTTTAGAGAATTCTGGCATGACTCCATATTACTTTCATGACTTGAGACGTAAACGTCTACAACTGAGGTCATTTTAGGAAAGATAAGCAATGAAATGCAAATGGGTGATACATTTTCTGATTTCATGTACCTCACAGATTAGACATACCACCATCTGTAAGTAAAATTAATTCTAAAATATACACAATCCAATACACCTTTGAAATTCTTTAATTGAACATGATTATCCGCAAAAACATGGTACTGATATGGAACACACTTGAGGTACGTCCAAATTGTGAAATCCAAGTCTCACCAATACAAAACCCCGCAATAAAGTCAATTACACGTTTAATTTAATAATTCGTAATATGTACAATGATCTGCTTTAGCAGCAGAGAGGGTGAGCCGGACAACATTTTTAGACAAGTTTTCACTGAAATCAGGCTTAAAACAATGAAATCAGGCAAAAAAATCAAAAAAATCAAGGAAATCAGGCAAAAAAATCAATGAAAAATCAATGAAATCAGGCAAAAAAATAATAATGAAAAATCAATGAAATCAATGAAATCAAAAAAATTACTAAGCCTCCATTCGATTTTCAACCGAATATTTGATCCAGTCCGATACGATATCGTGTTCGAGGGTCATGTAAATCACTACGACGAAAATCACTACGATTTCACAAATAGACTAATTTGTAAAACCTCCTCATGTAAATCAATCAGATTATTAGACTGGTCAGTGAGTTTGAAATTAATTCTGGTTAATGAATTATTATGACACCGCATATAGACTGGATTCACCGGGGATTCAAATATTAAAAACCCTGGAGGAGCTATTGGTGCAAATGAATACAAAATATATCCCTGCTGAGCTTGATTTGATTGTTCTAAATTTATTTGATAGCTTCCTTCGATCACATCACACACTAAATTGAGCGCAATCACCGTTGAAATATTCACATTGAACGGAGCAATATGCCTGCCACCACCATCTGGGTCATTATTATGGGTCAGGATTTTTATTTCCGGTGATGTTGCTTTTTTCCATGCATCATGAATTATTTTGAAACCAACATCGATGGCATCACTGAGAGATTTTTGTAGTTCTAAGATATTATATCTTGGTAGTTTGAATGTGGGGATATCTTCTACGCGTATTTTATAGCTTGCTGAAAATCCTATTCTCACTAGGGGATCATCGTCATCTAATGTATCCTGAATAATTTGGGAATTAAATGTTTCCATGTCATTGATGATTTTGTTACATGTTTCTACAACGCTGATAAATTCGTCTCTGGTGAGAGTTCCGGATTTAAGGGATATTAACAACAACGAAATATCGTTATTGAACGCTGTGAAGTTTTCAGTGATTTTACTCTGCAGAAGTACGTGGTATCTTTTATTGTTGATATCTACAATTTCAAGAAAAAAATACAATTTGTCATAATCTCTATAACTCTTTAATGGATTATCAGATTTTATCCTGTCTGTGACATAATCAGTTTTTTTTGGTTCTGGTAAATCAACGGGTTTTTCTGGGGTGGGTGGGATTTCAGGCCATCCTAGTACGGTTCTAATAGAGCTTTGATAGATATCTACGACATAACCCTCTGTGCTTATTTCAATGGCAGATGATAGTGTTGGTTCATGAACTGTTATAGCTATTTTTGACTCTACTCCAGTAATCGATTTTATTCTACGCGCGAATTCATTATTGATTTGTTCGATTTGGTATATTCCGGTTGGTATGGAAACAACATTCCAGTCTGGGGTACCGTCGGGTTTATTCTTATTTGCAAATACCAGGGAATTATTGGGTTGTTGACCACCAAATGATTTTGACCTAATATTTGGCCAACTGTGGTATACTCGTAATTTTGCTAGCGCTATCTCCTTCACTGGGACCGGAGAGGGGAAATTCACACTGAATTCTGGATTCGTTGAGGTTATTGAGATCATGCTTGTTTGTACTGGGTTTGTGTTCTCCACTATTTGTTGAAGTAATTCCATCTGTGTTGTCATTGTTATTATACTCATGTTTTTGTACTTCTAATTTTGACATCGCAGAATCATATATATCTACCATCGCTGAAAACTCACTCTCTGATATAATTGTATCATCGAGCGATGACGATATCAATGAGGATAATTGCGAGTATGCAGTGGACACAACATGAAATTGAATTATGTAGTCTTGTAGTTTCCGTTGGCTGCATGAGGATATTTTTTTTGTGATTATTGAAATAATTCCAGCGATTGTTGTTGCCGCAGAAATGCAAATTGGAACAGCTATCGGGGCCATCATTGTCACTGAAGAGAGTATAATACCGGCTCCGGTGATTACACCACTCACTGAATACACAGTAACATCAATTGCGGTAATTCTCCTGCGATATTTTTTAATTTTCATTGCATACTCCTCGGACAGGGTTTTGTGTCTAGTTTGATATTCTCTGACCTGATCATAGCGATATTGCGATGATGAAATCATTTTTTATTTTAACAACGCTAGCGTTTTCAATTGTTAAATCCTTTCAATTTATTTACTTAAATCCGCTACGAATTCCACATACCAGGTTGCTGAAACCTTAATCAAATTTTTATCAGTAGATGTGATTGTGAACTTTTCAGTTGTATTCTTGTCGATGATCGTTGAAATCGTATTATTGACCCCAGATGAACTGGACGATGAAATATTAAATTGAGTCAATGGTGTCACTAGTGTTAATCGATAAATACCTTTAACGATTGCAGTGATATCTAATTTGTTGTTTGAAGGTGTCCACGCAAATGATCCGTGTTGGATTGTATATACTATGTTGTTAGTTTTCTCATGAGGAATTTTTGTTTTTTCAATAACTGTTATCATCCTCGAAAAATCACCTTTAACGGCTTCGATGAAAGTTTTCGTCTCATCGATGGATTTTTTAATATCCGGGAGTTTTATTTCAATTTTATCTAACGGGGTTCCAATAAATTTATCAATGATATTTCTACGAAATGATGTAAACTGTTTTCCGTTTTCTTCAATTCTAGATTCAAGTGTTGTTAGTACAAACACAGAATTTTTTTAACTCATCGTTGAGAGTTTTTAATCGATCTGTAATCGTCGAAACGAGTACACCCGGTTTGAGTTTACCCTGATCGGAAAATAACGCGATAGTATCCTCGATTGCGTTTTGATGTTTAACTAAAATATCATCCAGAGAAATATTACTGGTTTTCAATTTACCCTGATCGGAAAATAACGCAACGGTGTTCTCGATTGCGTTTTGTTGTTTAACTAAAATATCACCCAGAGAAATATTACTAGATTTCAATTTACCCTGTTTGTCCTGAAATACAACTATTTCGTTCGGGTCAACATTTACTAAATTCAACGTCTCAGCGATTTCATCTTTAATTTTTTTTGTTATATCCTTGATAGAATCAGGAGTTGCAGTGTCATCGGGTTTGGGTTTCAGAGGTCTTCCCCAAATATCAATCATGTTATTGTAAAACTCTTTCTCTCTCTAAAAAGCGATTGCTGGTGTAGTCATTTACGACAATATGAGGTGGTTTTCCCCTTGGGGTACCCAAGGAGTTAGAAATAGCGTCAAGGACATTTAATACTTCGCTGCCACATATTGGTGGGTCATTGATTTGTTGTGTTGGTAGCGTAGAATACCAAGTCTTCATTGGAAATTGTTTTATGTAACGCATAAATTCTTTTGATGGGGCTAATCCATATGAATCAAAATAGACAATCCCACGTGGATCAATAGCGTATGCAACCCAGTGAGTTCCAGGTCCGGTGCAGTTATCGAGATTAATAATACCTGTTTCAGTTTTGTTTGGTTGATGTGGTAATTGATCTTTCATAAAAACACCTCTGAAATTTTTAATCACTAGTTTTTTAGCCGCATCCATTAAATCAAAATTGGACATGGGAACCATAGGTTCCTCAATTAATAAACCGTTCCTGGTAGTCTCAGGCCTGATCCGTGAACGGATCTCCCGCTGTACCATGAATACGGGGTTCCTGGTAGTCTTAGACCCTTTCCGCTGTACCATGAATACGGGGTTCCTGGTAGTCTTAGACCCAATCCGTGAACGGATCGTCCCTTTTTTTATATCCTTGTCCAGTTGCCTTCTTAAGTGCCATTCCTGATGCAGTACCAACGGCTCCTAACGCAGCCGCTTTAGCCACTGCTGGGGCTGCTGCTGCAATCAATGCTGGAATCGCAGCTAACAACGGAAATATACCGCCTGTTTTAATCATATTTTTGATAGCAGCCGCAGAGAGAGTAATCTGAACCCTTTTTTATCCTTGAAAGCATCATTGAAATGTTTCACCTGACGAGTTGTCAGCGATAATTTATTTGCACCACCAGTCATTTGATTAGGTTTCAACGTGATTGTGGTTCCATATTTTTTAGCCGATTCTGATTGCAATTTTTTGATTTGACCAGGAGTTAACGCAACACTAATAACACTATATGACATTATACATAATAGATTGATTCTAATTCAATGAAAAATCGAGAAAAATCGTTCAAAGATTTTCTACTGGGGCATCTACCACTCTCATTCTTCCACCAACACCTTCGAGTATCATTGATTTATCACTGAGAATGACAGCAACCGCTCTATAATCAGCAATAACACCACGAGTCACATTAGCTCTAAAGTGTATATCAACAACTGACTGTCTTGTCAAATCGAGATGTTCCAGTGAGAAGTAATAGATCGGATACAAATTTTTAAAATCATATTGTGATATTTGCAAACCAGTATCGACATTTTGGTCGCGTGCCATAAATGACAACAGACGATGATAAACTCGTGCAATATGATTTTCTGTGTAATTAAGTTGTATATCCTCAGATGGTTCCTGCTGGCCGTTTATTCTCAGTGAGACGTCTTTCACACCTAATTGATCAAATATCATATGACTGAAACGTTGATTGCCAACTCGTGTGATATCCTGTAACGCAATAAATATATGACGTGGTGCAGCAGTGCCCTGTTTTGATGCTAGATTCCACGTAAACACATTATTAACATTTGATTGTTTAACATCTGTACTCACGGTTAGCCAACTCAACAACGACTTTCCTCCTTGGTCCATAAATGATAGTAGTCGTTGTTCTTCGGTGATTGCTGGAGTCAACACTGGCATCCACAATGATATTTTTGTTAATTTGACTTTACCGGCATCAGCATTGGGGGCTGCAGCATCTGCTAGAATCCTCCAAATTGCGTCATTATCATCACCCTTTCGTACAAGCGATACTGTATGCTTCGCTCCATAAATAACTTTTCGGACGTTTCTACAGAATCCAAATATGTGATGCAGTGGAATCGCGCATGAAAATGATTTACGCGTTCCTTGCAACATTGAGTTTCGTGTTGCAGCTCCTAGATTGAAATTAGGATCGTTGTTTATAATCATATTTTCAACATCAATATTAGTATTATCACGTTTTTTTGGTTGTCTTATAATAAATGGATTTCCTCCAGCGGTATTCTTACCATCCTTTGCAAACATCATAGAGGGTCCTGCTGATCTTGTGTAATCATCAGAATATCTCGCTAATCCGATTATTGTTGTAGCCACATCAACATTACGATCTATCGACTCGATTTCTTTTCCATCAATGAGATATCTAGCACTCTCAAATAACGCCATGATACCATTATTGACAAAACCGACTTGAGTATCATCTGGATACTCTGTATCATTTGTTCGTATAATCTCTCCTTCGATTTCGATAAACGCTTCACAGGGCAAAAAGTATTTACTGGTATCATGGACTTGAAGATCAATTCTTGCTCGACTATTTGAGTCTATGGCATGATAGGCGTAATATTGATAATCGCGTACAGAATCATTCTTGGGGACTGGGGCGTCTATATCAAATGCTGGATCAGGTGACCTTTTGAACATTTTATTCTATTTATCAGAGTCTAAATAGTGAAATCGTAAACGATTTTTCCATTCTCATCGACGTGGTTTTTTAAAGCCACTTCCCGCTATCATGTTTGCAATATTGCTTTGGTCCCCTTGATTTACCATCGACGCTAGTTTTTCATCTACTGCGTTATTTATAATTTTACTAACACTTGCAGGCATTTCTTCTGTAGACGGTAACGGTTTCTTTTTGCGTGATTTTACTAATGATGTTATTTTATCCTTCGCAGTTGAAAACGCTTTCCCGGCAAGATCTCCAACAGTACTAATACCCTTATCGCGAATAACATCAATGGCTTTCATTGATAACTGTTTAGCTAACGGCATCACTTTTGGGGCCATTCTTGAAAAGAATCCTAAAATGGTATTGCCGAGGCCATCTCCATAGTATGCCTTATAAACTGGAAACCGTGAATTAACTACATAGACGAGGGTTGGTTTATCATGATTGTAATGTATGATCATTATTATAAAAACAATAGTGTTTTCAATTGTTATTTAATCACTATGATACCCATTTGCTAACTCGTCAATGAAATCTCGATATGTTTTGATATCCATGATACCGCCGGCAAATAACCGTCTACAGATATCAGCTGCTTCATTAATTATTTCTGGAGAGTTATTTCCAGCTCGGAATCCTCCTACAAGAACATCTAATCGTGATATATCATTGATAACACTATCAGGACAAGTGTTTCCAATCCTTGGATTTTGCAGTCCACTTCCGCTATAACCAGTTGCTTCATCTAGTTTTTCTAAACCCGTTTCTTGTAAATAATCATCATTAGGTTCTTCTTGCTTTTTTGTCTCCGTGTTGGTGTTTGACGTCGTTCTTCTAAATCATCATCATCATCAGGTGGTAGTTGTTGTTTTTTTTGTCTTCTTGTTTGTCTACGTGTTGGTGTTTGACGTCGTTCTTCTAATTCTCGTTGTCGCTCTTCTATTTGTTCTCTTTTATAATAACTAATTCCCCTTTGAAATTCCTTGTATCCTATCTCATCCTTATTCAAACGACCAATCCCTTTATTTAGTTTGTACAAATTATCGAACCAATCATTACTTGATATTCTATCATTCTCATACTCGTCCTTTAAAAATTTTTTTTTTGAATTATAACTTTGAGCAGCAAAATTACCAAAGGCTTGATAATCCTTTGATTTCAATAAACTAGGTTTTTTTTAATTAATATTTTAGCATGATCAGTAAATTTATTCAACAGAGAAACAGTCGTTTTTTTCGGATCAGTTTTTTCGGTTTGTTCAGTTTTCGCTGCTAGTTTTTCAAGTTCGCCAATAACAGATTTTCCCGTCTCGGGACCATCTCCCAGTAAAGCACGCTCTACCCCTTTCGTTGCTGTGGTTACTGGTTTAAACAACTCTTCAGACCCCAGAGCAAAATCAGTTTGTAAACTCTGTCGTTGTTGCAGTTTATTTCTTACAGAGTCACGAATTGGTACAAATCTCCTGATTGCATCCAGTCGTTCACGAGCCATTTGGGTTGTTAATGCTTCATTGACCATTATTTGAAATCGCAAACAATTTTTCAATTGTAAAACAATTTTTCAATTCCGACCTAACACCATCGTGCAACTCCTTTTTTGACATCAGTGACATGTCGGATGATTTTTAACACGGTCATGGAAGTGTTATTTCATCCTATAACAGCTTCTATCAGTGATGAGGAAAGTCACATAATTGTATATAAAATTAATAATACTGTGACTTTCCTCACTTTTCCATTGACCATCCATTAAAGGTCCATAGATTTTTATTCACTGATTTTGACATTTTCAATCTAAAAATGCTAAAAAAATGAAAATCTCTTGAGGGTCGGAATGATAAATGGTCGGGCAATCAATGGTCGGGCAATCAATTTTCTTGAATTAATGCTCGTAGGTTTCTAATTTTAGAGATGACTTCTTTTTTCAATTCGTATTCGTTACCTAATTCTTTTCGTATTCCCTCTACGATAGTATACAACGGAACGAACACACTGATGTCACTGGAAAATGAAAGAGAGTCTTTAATAGAATTCTGAATTCTTTTGATGAGTGCATACTTCTTGGGTAGCATATATTTGTTAGTGCTAACTCCGTATTCTATATCCTGAAAATCAGACACAATTTGATCAGGATTTAACCCATCTGATAGTTTGATATCCTGATTTTTCAATTTTGCTATTTCAACTATGATGCTATTCATGTTTTCAGAATTCATTATTCTGTAAGAATGACATATCTGTAATTGAAAAATATGACGCATCAGATATAACTAAATTGAACTTTTTGTCCACTCTTTTTTGAAATAGCCGTTTTGGTTATCCCCTCTGCAACTTTTCGTACTGAGGCTCTACAAATATCGAAAAATTTACCGGCTTCATTCATAGATGAAAATATTTTTTCTTCATTCAAAGATTTCACAGGTCTCGCTTTTTTTGAACAAGTGCCAGTCTTTCCTCGTTTGGTATTCTCACTCTGTGTGATAGCTTGCAGATTTGATACAGAATTATTCTTTCGATTAGAATCCTTGTGATCAATAACAGAATCACCCTCGATCAATCCATAAAAACATTCAAATGCGAAACGATGATTGAGATAAGTTTTCTTTTCTTTTCCTCCGCCAACAGTAAACATCAAGTTCCCTTGATTATTAACAACACCAACTGGTTTCTTTAGTCTACGGTTTCTGACAGTACCATCACTGGATGCTTCATAATTTGTAATCACTGGATGCTGTCTGAATTCTTGGTTCATATATACTATTCTATTGTTTGTCTAATTCAGTGTTTGGTTCAATAATTACATCACTGGAAAATCTTTCGATGTAGTCTTGCGGGGTTCTTATGATTTTATCCTTGATGTTGTCAGGGTCAAAGACTTTTTCAGGGTCATAATTTCTGATGGATTGTCCATTTTTTATTCTTTTATCATAATAACGCTTCAATCCCCTATATCGCTTACCACCACAATCAATACACAATTGTGATCTTCCCTTAACCCCAACCCCACATCGAATACAGGGTAACGGACCAAGACTTCCACGTCGAAAACTTTGCATATGATACCTACAGTATTCATTTTTTCTGCATGATTTGTTACACGGGGTTACATTTCCCATCATGAGCCATTTGCAGTGATTCATTATACATAAATCTTTCATTTAAATGCTTGTTTTATATATAGCATGAAGGAGTTCAAGAGATTGACTTCGAAAAATGCTAAAATCAATACCGATAGAGAGTTCAAGAGATTATTGAAAATCAATCCTAGATTTAATCTCGATAGACCCAAAAAACGTCCAACAGACGGAAATATGAAGGAGTTTAAGAGATTATTGAAAATCAATCCTAGATTTAATCGCGATAGACCAAAAAAACGTCCAATAGACGGAAACAAACGTAACAAACGTCCAAAAGACGGAAACATGAAAGAGTTTAAGAGATTATTGAAAATCAATCCTAGATTTAATCTCGATAGACCCAAAAAACGTAACAAACGTCCAAGAGACGGAAATATGAAGGAGTTTAAGAGATTATTAAAAATCAATCCTAGATTGAATCGCGATAGACCCAAAAAACGTAACAAACGTCCAAAAGATGGAAACATGAGATCACCATGGAAGGATGCTCAATTCAATCTTGATATAGTTTCTAATACACCCAAGAATACAATTCTTGATAAACCCATCAGAGACTGTTTTAATGAATTCAAGCGTGATGGAGCATCTTATTGCTGGTCAACATTTCGAATTGATGGTGTTGTTGACGCTACCATGAATGATGAAAAAGCAGCAGTGATCATTTCACGTATTGGGGAAAAAAGTCATTTTTTCCGAATCAAATTCATTATCCGTGATGGTGGAAAATGGATTATTAGGGATAAATTTCAACCCATTCTCAGGGGCAAAAAAACTGTCACCGTGAATCAGGATTCAAAACCGGGAATTTTGACTGGAATTGATAAACCCTACTACGAAAGATCTTATCCTGTCACAGCAGTTGTTTACGGGATCTATCCGCTCAATGAAAAACCTGATATTGCAAAACTAGCACCCATGAAATATTCGACAGGGCTCAATTGTGTAGCAGAACGAATAATAGAACACTTCACAAATGCGTCCCGGGGAAATAAACTAACTGATCTAAGACGAAAAAAAATAACCGAGTGGGAGTTCACGGTAAAAGAGCATGGGGCAACAATTCAGGATATAACCAAATTAGAAACATCATTGAGATTTCCAATATCGGTAAGGACAATCACCGGTGAAGTATTAAAAGAACCGAAATATCAATCAAAAAAAGGAAACCCCATTGAAATTATTGATCATAACGCACACGCGTGGTCATCTGCAGTAACAATATTCCCACGGGATAGAACCGTAAAATATCTACCCCAAACTCTGTTTGGAACCGAAGAGTTTTTTTCAGAGCAGAAATTATTTGATGCTATTTACCATTTGAGTAAAAACGATCCTGTGTCAGTGTGGCTATTTCATAGTACTTCAGACGAAGAATGCAGATTTGATCAGTTTGTAAGGCCTAACGGAGAATTATACCGTACTGAAGAGCTGCAGAATCAAATGAAACAACTAGCTAGTGAGTTTTCTGGGGACGGAGAAGACAACGATCAATTATTAGCAAACTGTTTCACAGTACCATCCATTGCAGCACATTTTGCTACAAAGAAAAACGCGTGGAAACCAACCCGAAGTGAGTTTTTATCAGATGTCAAATTGTCCTGTCTTGAATACAGCCACGGCGGATTATGGAACACAAAATACACCGCTGATACCGTTATTTCCGTTGACATGATTGCGTGTTATCCAGGAAGTTTTCTTGGGTATGGAGAATGCGAGAAATATTTCAAACGATTTGGACACCTTACACACGAAATGACCCGTGTTGCTATTAATGGACCACTTCCTGATTTTGATTTAACCGGATTCGCTTGTGTAGTATCATTTGAAATGGCTGAAGGACTTCATCCGTGTAGTTATCTTTGGATTGGTAAACACATGTCTGAAAAACACTGGATGCCAATAGTGTTATTACGGTATATGCTTGATTGTAAGATGTTAAAATCATTAATTGTCAGTGAAGCAATTATATCCTATCGAGCACAGAAATCAGTCTGGTTACCACAACCTGATCTAGAAAAAATAATTAGCGAAGAGCGAAAACTTTCCTGATTTTAATGAACAACAAATCATGGATTGGTCCCAACAATTATTTGAAATCAGAAACAATGAAGCAAAAAATCTTGGACGAAGAATAATCGGTAAATTTACCCAAGGTGGCAAAGATGATAGTACGAAATATTCTTCACGATTGATTATAGACAACGCTGAATACGATTTTGTAATCGCGGATCTAACGAATAGGGGCCTATATGTCAATCGTAAGGACGCATTTCTGTCCGATGGAACCAAATTGGGTACAATTGTTACCTACAATGATGGATACCATCCGCAGTACACACATTTGAGAGCTTCTATGCTCGGTTATGCTTCTATCAATCTGTTTTCAATGATCAATAGATTTCCTACCACCGCAGTTAGAGTTGCTACTGATTCATTTTACATAAATAGCAAAATGGCTGATTTTAAGGCTACTGGCAACGAGAAATGGGGATCATGGAGAATTAGGAAAGAAATGATTCATGATTATATTCCATCAGCAGATGTTACCATTGAAAATAATTACTTATAAAGCAATCAGTGTTCAGAATTTTCTAGTGCACCACCGATTTCTGATCCAATCTGTAGATATAAAACAGTTTATTTAAACGGTTGTGGCGGGTCAGGAAAAACAACCCGGGTAATTGAGTTATTCCGTAGAAACGCTAGCGTTTCCAATCCAAACATGATTGTACTAACACCGACTCACAGACTTGCAAGAGAAATGATACAGAGAGGGGTAAATGCTTGCACTTATCACAGCTTTTTCCGATGGAAGGGAGATAAATGGACTCCTGAGCGCATGGGAGAGAAATTTATTCCTGAATTCATCATGTGGGATGAAATAGACACAGTGTCAGAAGATGTCTTAAAAATATTTCTTGAGTGGTTGTTATTGAAGAATACAAAAGTCGTCATGTGCGGTGATCACGGGCAACCACCACCATTTGTCGGTGCATCCCCCCATGAATGGCTAAAGGGTTTTGTAGACTATTATGAAGAAATTGATACCGATCATAGATCACTTGATAATGAATTAAAAGAATTGAAGAAACTAATTAGATTACAACCGGATAGAATCCAATGCGAAATAGCGCGTGAAGTGATTTCAGAAACCCCTATGAATGATTTCTGGGAAGCGTGGAGACCAAACGATTTAATCATTGCAAGTAGAAAAATAGTCAGAGACACACTTCAGATGAAATTATTTGAATTGCATAAACAAAAATTTGCAAAGCTTCCAGTGCCTCTTTGTTATAGGCCATCGGATACACGAAAACAGAACATTGAAGTTGATATTCCAGGACAGAATGAAAAACAAATTCTGGTATTAAATGATATTGTGCTGGTTAATATCAATGTCGTTGAAGATGCATTGCGTGCTAATAAATCGCCATGGACGCTAGGATACGCAGCAACAATACATTCTTCACAGGGATTGACTATATCGGATACAATTGTTTGGATGGTAGATAATCGCATAGAATGGTCGAATTTAGTCTATCTTTCAGTATCCAGAGTACGAAAAATAAATCAACTTCGAAGAATTGTCCTGACAGAGTCAGGCGATGATGAAATCATTGGCGATGATAATGACACCACAATAGATGATATTATTGATAAAAAACTCTCCGGTTACAAACAACAAGACAAAAAAAAACAACGAGAATTTGATATTGATGCTGAATTAATAATCACTTTGAAGAAACAACAGAATAATCACTGCGCGAGTTGCAATTGTATAATGCGTTGGCAGTATTCGGATAAGGATCCTCGCCAATTCACCGTAGACAGAAAAAATAACAATCTCGGTCATGTCAGAAATAATGTGATGTTGCCTTGTCTTGAGTGCAATAGACGCAAGGGTGCTAGTTAAGACCATGGGGTGGCAATTGAGTATCCTCGGGTATCACTTGTAATTGTTGTCTAGTAAAACCCCGTTGAGGGGCAGTTGAATCCAGTTTATATATTGGAGGTCTACCCGTAGATCGTGTTATACTAGATATCTTGTGTGCAGTAACACTCCAAATAGGATCAGTAGCCCTTTTTCTACCCCCTTCAAGCTCTCCTGGTTCGTATAAGTACCTCACAATGACACTACTACCAAGAATTGGTTGGGAAACGCTAAAATCCTTTTGTGGTTTTTCAGGTATCGACTTCTTTTTAATCGCGTTGATAGGTTTCATGTTGATGGTTCTAGTAATCTCGTTATTCAGTGCGGTAACTACACCTGGTAATCTCTTAACCCATTCACGGGATCTTTTTTCTTGGATGAATTCTTTTGCGTATTGATATCCAAATAACCGTTCAGCAAGAATCCGATTAAATCGTTCTACAATGGCCTGATCACGATGCAGTGCAGTATGCCCTCGTCTGATAGCGACATTGTGATATTTCATTGTAGATAACACTGCACCCTGAAATTCCTTGCCCGGGTCAACTTGTAACAGATTTGGCCAGTGCAGAGGGCTCCTTCGATAAATCCTTTCAAATGCAGAAGCCACTTCAGTGGCTGATTTTGTTTTTAACGGTTCTGCTTCTTTATATCGACTTGCAATATCAACTACAGTTAACGCATATTTGTAACCACGATCATGTGGCAGAAATAATATATCAGCCTGATGAACTTCATTGGGTCCGGTTACATCAAAATGCGAGAATTGAATTTGTTTAGGCGGTGGTAGATAAATTTGCCATAGTGCCTGTTTGGATAACCAATGAGCCGCAGTGGTTTTTTTCACTTTTGCGGCGCTAGCGAGTTTACTGATTGCAGCGTTACCCCTCCAGTATCCTCTTGGGGAATAATAAATAGATTCCATGTTGCTATTAATTACCAGCACCTAACATCAATTTGCTTTTCATTGCCGATTTTATCAAAAATGAAGCCAATTTTTCTTTGAAGGATTTATCAGGAATAGCATTCAACGCATGAATTAATTTCACATCTGCTAGATGCCTGTGTTGCAAATTGCTGCTTTTATAAGCAACATCATGAAGGTGACAGGCCTTATCAATAGCGTTTATTGGTTCCTCACCGGGTCGGGGCTGATTTTGATCATTGAGTCTGATATCAAGTCTTGTTCCCGGTCCACAATAACTATACCCTGGAAGGTGTTTTTCTCCGGGGTATTTCCCCCATGGGGTTCCAGGGAGTTTTGCTAATTTGGCAGCGATACCACCTCCTCGTTTTTTTTTAAAGGTTCCTTGGGTTTAGAAAGAAATCTAAATTTCTTTGTACTACACTGTACGCATTTACCAGAAAGCGCTGATCGGTTATTTTCAGTTGTAATCGTCGTCAAGTCATCTGTGCCAGTACGCGCCTTACACTTCACGCAATATAGATCCATAATTTATGTATAGAGATATGAATATAATTGATTTTTCAGCGAGTAAAACAAGAGAACCAGTGAAGCATCATGCAGCGCTACCAAACTCTATCCGCGCAATTATAATCGGGCCATCTGGATCCGGTAAAACGCAATTGTTGCTCAATTTAATAATGAGATGGATGAAGTGGGATAAGTTGTATTTAATTGCCCCTAGCGTAGATGATCAACGATGCTTTGAAGTGCTAAAAGATTTTAATGAAAACGCTTCAGAGATTGCCGGCGAGGATGTTATTGAATTTATAACCGATATTGACGAAGCACCATCAGTAGAAGACCTCGATGGAAGTATCAAGAATTTAGTTGTATACGACGATGTCATGTTAGATAAACAAAAAAATCCTGCTAGAATATTTTCCCGAGGCAGGCATAAAAACACGGACGTGATCTATGTCACTCAACGCTACACTCAGATTCCAAAAGTGATTAGAGATAACTGTAATATGCTTGCTGTATTCAACGGCGTTGATACACATACGCTACGAAATATTTGGCAGACATGGTGTTCTGATATGGACTTCAATCAATTTAGAAATTTCTTTAGTCATGCTCAGTCTACCCCCCACGGATTTGTAACAATAAATTTACATGACCCTCGAACACGATATCGTATCGGACTGGATCAAATATTCGGTTGAAAATCGAATGGAGGCTTAGTCATTTTTTTGATTTCATTGATTTCATTGATTTTTCATTATTATTTTTTGCCTGATTTCATTGATTTTTCATTGATTTTTTTGCCTGATTTCCTTGATTTTTTTGATTTTTTTGCCTGATTTCATTGTTTTAAGCCTGATTTCAGTGAAAACTTGTCTAAAAATGTTGTCCGGCTCACCCTCTCTGCTGCTGCTTTAAATATCAAGAACATCAATTAAAGGAAACTCAGAATCCGCTTTTCTCTGTGTTAATTGTAAACTGTACAGGAGAGGATTAGCAACTGTCCTCGTGCAGCACTTTTACCGACTCCTTCTCAGTCAGCTTCTATACACTTTTGAACGTATAAAACAATATGATCATGTAAGCATGTCGCCAGCATTTTTTTCTTGTTAAAATAGGAAAGGCAATTAGAGTAAATAATACGGTAGAAACCATCAACTTTAAAATCATGAATTTATTAAACGTCATGTAAAGTAGATTTTTCTTATAAGATGAAGATTATTTTACTTTGATTGGAAAAAGACGTTTATGATTGGGATAAGTGGCGTTTCATTTTGTGTAGCTGTCATTCCTTTTATCAAATAGATTGTCCGATAGGGCCATATGCATATACGTCGATTGATTGCCATTTAAATATGTTGACATAACTTTCTATGACATTATTTAAATTATCAGATTCACTTTAATGTTCTTATCCTCCACACACACTTTATGGTTATGTCGCCTCCTAAGGTATTTGTTGCATTGATTATACCTGTATATAATTACATACGTTGAGGCAATATTAAACCGTTTATGCTGGTACTCGAAATATATGCGTAACAAAGCTTGTGTGGTATGTTACAGGGTTAGAGGATTTATTGCAAAGTGCATAATTGTATTGACACTGTTGATTACAAAACATACACACCACATTTCCATGATACGTCAATGCAGGAAAGTACACACTAATATTCTTCTTTCGTTTTTGCAAACTGCATCGTTCAAGTACAAATAAGATTATGAATATACTTTCACAATAACAATATTTAAAACTCGTGTGAAAATGTACTTACATTTTACTGCGTCACTACTAACAACCTATTTATAACGGTAACTAAAGCCCTGGTCAATTTAGTAGTAAACAAGAACAGGAGACCTAAGTAGCTCTGCTATCACTCTCTACCTGTTTCTTATCATACATGCCAATCTATTTATATAAAAGAAATGAGAGCATGGGAACAGATTAGAGGATATGTATGTGTTCTTCATCTTTTCATGAAACTGACTCCATTATCACTTGTCACGGAAACAAAACATACGTTTTATTACAAAAAGAGGAGGGATAAATCCTTATTCGACTATTAAACGGGAACAATTACAGTACCTAATGTAGAAACATCTATATATCTAATCAGACAATGCGTCATTGTCATAGTTATCCACTAGTACATTGATACGTTCTCGGTAAATATGAGTATCCATGATAACACCTTGAAATAATCGTCAACCAATATCAGCGACTTTATCACTTATTTCTGGTGAGTTATTTCCAACTCATTTTCATCCTATTGGAATTTATAATGGTGTTATGTCGGAAAAGGGCATGTAACAGATCCATTTCCTCCTTACGTATTTAATGCATTAATACTACTTCTAATAGCGCCATTCTCAGGTGCATCATAAACGTTTTGATTTCCTTATCTATTTCTATTATTGTGTGGATAAATTTGTGGAAGAGATTGTTTTTGTTCTTTTTGATTCTATGGCGGAGGAAACTGATATGAAGAAGATTGTTTTTGTTGAAGTTTTTTAAGTCAGTATTGTAAAGTTGTTACACTTCATTATCAATTTCTCTCTATATTAATTCTTCTTATTTCGCTTTTTTTGTTGTTGTAATATATGCAATATATTAATTTTGATAAGATTATCATTGGTTATATTTTCATGACCAGGTTTTAAAAAAAAGCATGTGCCGAATATACCGTTTATTATGTTTTATTGGTAAATCTGGTTTTTAGTATTTTTAAGTTTTCGATAATATTTACCCTGAATGATTGCATATTTCATTGTATTGGTGTAGGTGCAAGCTATTGTTCACGTCGGCTATTTCAGTACGAGCTTTGCCAATGTATTAAAGTATTTCTTCATCTACAGATTGAGGCTGAGAGGCAGCGAATGTAGTTTTCTTGTTTTCTTAGTTCTTTTTGCTATGTTTGTTTGTTTTACTGATGGGATTGAATCTGCAGTAGCTTGTGCAACTCTCCCAATAACAAATGTGACAAGTCTAAGTACTTGTTCTGAACGTTCTCCCAATTCAAACTTAGATTCTTGACAGGCTTGTATTGTTTGTCTGACAGAATCACGGACAGGTATGCATTTCCTGCGTGCTTCTAGTCGCTCTCGCGCTAATCTAGTTGTATAAAATTATGATACCATAGTATTGATATATACTACTTATTTAACTTACAACAGCAGAGAGGGTGTGACGTCTATATGGTGTCTACGGGTAAACATCGCGCGCATAATACGAATTTAAAAAAACAATAACAAAATTAACTAACTCCAAGATTGACTCTTTCGGTTAGTTAGAGGCTTCGGTTATTGTTATTGACGTTATTATTTACGTTTTTCTAATAAGCCTTAGTTTAGAGAGTGGGACCGTATAAAACCAATGTGGGTTCACCCTCTCTACTGCTAATATGAATACAAGTGTGCTATCAAACTAGCTTATTGTAGGGCATACATCTTCAGCTTGGAAAATTGCGGGACGTTGGAGTATAATACTTTGATCATTCTTAGATGATAACGAATTGATTATATAAAGCTCAGAGCTCTATGGATGCATATTGAAGATTTAGATAATTTGTCATGTTACAACAATCAGGGCAAAGAAGAACGAAATATAATTTTGAAGCGATTCATGCAGCAGACATGTATAACAAGGTCCCACTCAGTCACATTATCCTGAAACTAACCTCGTAGTGTTGAGCGCCAAACAAGGTAGCTATTAGTACCAAGTTTGTAAGTCTTTGTAATAACTTAGCTGAGTTTCGAACTAGCGACCTGCTCTCATCGGAGTCCGACGCACTACCAATACACCTCTGGATCGGTATATGCTTTATATGTGCTTAACGTTTTTGCAATTCAGTTATACATATATGTTCTGTAAGAATAACCCGGTAGCAAACCAGCGAAGGAAGAATAACCTAAGAATTCAGCACAGGTACATATTACCTATACATAAACGATATGACATGAATGCCTATACATAAACGATATGACATGAATGCCTATACATAAACGATATGACATGATTGCCTATACATAAAAGATATGACATGAATGCCTATACATAAACAATATGACATGATTGCCTATACATAAAAGATATGACATGAATGTCTATACATAAACGATATGACATGAATGCTTATACATAAACGATATGACATGATTGCCTATACATAAACGATATGACATGAATGCCTATACATAAACAATATGACATGATTGCCTATACATAAAACATATGACATGAATGTCTATACATAAACGATATGACATGAATGCCTATACATAAACGATATGACATGAATGCCTATACAACAACGATATGACATGTATGCCTATACATAAACGATATGACATGAATGCTTATACATAAACGATATGACAAGATTGCCCATACATAAACGATATGACATCAATGCTTATACATAAACGATATGACAGGATTGCCTATACATAAAAGATATGACATGAAGGTCTATACATAAACGATATGACATGAATGCCTATACATAAAAGATATGACATGAATGTCTATACATAAACGATATGACATGAATGCCTATACAAAAAGGATATGACATGAATGCCTATACATAAATGATATGACATGAATGCCTATACATAAACGATATGACATGAATGCCTATACATAAACGATATGAGATGAATGACTATACATAAACGATATGACATGAATGCCTATACATAAACGATATGACATGAATGCCTATACATAAACGATATGACATGAATGCCTGTACATAAACGATATGACATGAATGCCTATACATAAACGATATGACATGAATGTCTATATATAAACGATATGACATGACTGACTATACATAAACGATATGACATGAATGCCTATAAATAAACGATATGACATGAATGCCTATACATACACGATATGACATGAATGCCTATACATAAACGATATGACATGAATGCCTATACATAAACGATATGACATGAATGCTTATACATAAACGATATGACATGATTACCTATACATAAACGATATGACATGAATGCCTATACATAAACGATATGACATGATTGCCTATACATAAACGATATGACATGAATGTCTATACATAAACGATATGACATGAATGTCTATAAATAAACGATATGACATGAATGCCTATACAAAAACGATATGACATGAATGCCTATACACAAACGATATGACATGAATGCCTATACATAAACGATATGACATGATTGCCTATACAGAAACGATATGACATGAATGCCTATACACAAACGATATGACATGAATGTCTATACATAAACGATATGACATGAATGCTTATACATAAACGATATGACATGAATGCCTATACATAAACGATATGACATGAATGCCTATACATAAACGATATGACATAAATGCCTATACATAAACGACATGACATAAATGCATATACATAAACAATATGACATGATTGCCTATACATACACGATATGACATGAATGCTATACATAAACGATATGACATGAATGCCTATACATAAACGATATGACATGAATGCCTATATATAATTGATATGACAAGATTGCCTATACATAAACGATATGACATGAATGCCTCTACATAAACGATATGACATGAATGTCTATACATAAACAATATGTCATGATTGTCTATACATAAACGATATGACATGAATGCCTATACATAAACAATATGACATGAATGCCTATACATAAACGATATGACATGAATGCTTATACATAAACGATATGACATGATTGCCTATACATAAACGATATGACATGAATGCCTATACATAAACGATATGACATGATTGCCTATACATAAACGATATGACATGAATGCCTATACATAAACGATATGACATGATTGCCTATACATAAACGATATGACATGAATGCTTATACATAAACGATATGACATGATTGCCTATACATAAACGATATGACATCAATGCCTATACATAAACAATATGACATGATTGCCTATGCATAAATGATATGACATGAATGCCTATACATAAACGATATGACATGAATGCCTATACATAAACGATATGACATGAATGCCTATACATAAACGATATGAGATGAATGCCTATACATAAACGATATGACATGATTGCCTATACATAAACGATATGACATGAATGCCTATACATAAACGATATGACATGATTGCCTATACATAAACGATATGACATGAATGCTTATACATAAGCGATATGACATGAATGCTTATACATAAACGATATGACATGATTGCCTATACATAAACGATATGACATGAATGCTTATACATAAACAATATGACATGATTGCCTATATATAAAAGATATGACATGAATGTCTATACATAAACGATATGACATGAATGCCTATACATAAACGATATGACATGAATGCCTATACATAAACGATATGACATGATTGCCTATACAAAAACGATATGACATGAATGCCTATACATAAACGATATGACATGAATGCTTATACATAAACGATATGACATGATTGCCTATACATAAACGATATGACATGAATGCCTATACATAAACGATATGACATGAATGCCTATACATAAATGCTATGACATGAATGCCTATACCTATACATAACACCCCGCTTTACGATCCAGTATTTACAATAAGGTTGCCAGAAATTTCTTGTTTTTGACCTTATGGTGCAAGATAGGCTAGCCATAGTAGCCTGTAAAACTGTTTTTGGAAGACACGGGGAGATCCCAGGAAAGAACTTCCGTCCAACAGGAAACTTTCTCACATATCAACATTTTACAGAGGTGGGATGACAGTGATCGGTGAAGGATGTTGATTTCGAACATTTGTACCACATCCCCCAAGCCGACTTTGTAATTGCACTAACGATGTAACATACTGTTGACAATATCGAAGGAGTTGTATCCCTTGCCCATATTGATTGTACTATTAGTGACCCCTTTTTTATGTATAAAAGATCCAAGTATTTCTCCACGTGTTCATTGTGGTTATTATAGTTTAGAAGTTGAGAACGCTTCTGTGTTTATTTGAATATCCGCCCTCTTCATCTGGACGTGTAAACAATTTGATTGAAATCAATAAATTATGACGAATATCAGGATTGCACTATGGTTAACAAGTAAAGCACCACGAAAAAGTTGTAATTCCGAAAGTTGATATGGCTTGATCCAATAGAGTTAGACTGTAGTGATACGAAATAGTCATTTGAAGCGATTTATTCTGGTTCATAGATGCAGATAACTTGCCATAATGAAATGATAATCAGAACCATACAGTCTGGTCCTTTGTACAACGTATATCCTGTTTTAGTGACAGCGACCTTATGAAGACGTTATAAAGTTTCATAAACATCCGGATATATCCCTTTATTAATGAGATCTTGCATATCAAAAAATATATAAGGTTGTCAATTATTAAGTAAAGTTCAAGGTGTTATCAGATTTAAATCAAACAAAGGATACTTTAGTATGCTACACAATGTAATGGCTCGACATGTACGGAACGAAAACTCGTTTTTCTTGGAGCTCATACTAATTTTATTTCAAAACAGCGTATTATATTTTACACTGATATCCTTTTCCTATTCGCTACTAGAAGCCATCTCACTAAGGCGTAGTATATGTCTTGTATCGTATTCACTGCATAACGTCTATGACTTAAAATGATTTAAATACAGCACATTATAAGTTTTAATTCAGTCAGGTTGCTTCTATCTATTTGTTTTAGTTTGGCAAGAAACCTTAAAGCTAAAGAGAATACGACGGGTATTGCAGGGATAATTGCAATGCTCTCAAATTAGAGGAATATTGTTAACAGCAAAATTAAGAACCTCCAATAATTGTTAATGACGGATAATAAAAAAGCATAAAAAACATTAACATGTCATCTCCATCATCACCACCACCGCCAATATTAACAATAATAATGAGAAGAATAAGGAGAATAAGAAGCAGAATGATAAAAATAAATTGTTCACCTAACTTCTCTTTTTAATAGCAAGAGGATATGTTTATAAATTATAGTGTACTTGATAAAGCGTATCATTGGTATTTTTAGTAGCTTTGAATCATGTTTGTATATACACACAAACACAAATAATAATATATATATATATATATATATATATATATATATATATATATATATATATATATATATATATATATATATATATATATATATATATATATATATATATATATATATATATATATATATATATATATATATATATATGTTGCTACAAGCCAGTGGTCTTTTATGTCTTTGCGGGTGTCAATCCCTGGAGCGAATCCCGCTTAAAGTCTTAAGTTACAAAGACTTCCATACAACTTCAGACGTAAATTAGAAATCCCGACCTGTCCATTCAGTATTAAGTTTCATTCGAATCAAGGCAGTACCACAGATAAAACAGCCTGCTTAAAATATATCAATCGCACATATGCATTTTGTCCCTGCGTTAGTTCCCGTACCGCAAATAACTAATAGGACTCTCCCCTAACACAGGGAACTTTTTTTTAACTACGCCCCAATAGCCCAGTTGATCAATGGTTTCCAAGCACGTATAGCCAGTATACTACACCACATTTATCACCATGGCGACATAATCGGTACTTGCTAAGTCCATTCTTGTTCTGGATCTCATTCACTCCTTTTAGTGATTTAATCCGTTATAAATATATATTAAATACCTTGTTTATTTTACCATTTTACAACCTAAATTAGTTTCCGGATTTGACTCCGTATTCCGCTTCCACGTTTACATTACACTTTACTTTGTGCTACTTTACACCTGCATTTCCTGAAAATCGTGCAAAACCTACACACTCATAACGACAGGACAGGACAAACTACTGTCAAGTAAGTTTTTATATATATTCCCTTGTTCTCAGGAACATTATTTCGAACATACATGTTTTGAATCCTTATTGATACAGATGCATATAATCCTTATTCACGTTTTAGAATCCTTGTTCAATTACACGTTAATAGTTCCTATTCATACACGTTTTTGAGCTAATATGAACGAATATGGTTCATTTACATATATTTATAATCCGCGTTTATACGCTTGTTTATAATCCTGTATCATACACAATTATTATTGAAAAAGGTGTGTATAACCCTAGTTCATAAATAAGTTAGTAATGTTCATTCATTTTACATGTTTAAAATTCCTATTCATATTTTAGCCCTTATTAATAGACATGATTAGGCTTATTCTTATGCATGCTGATTAATCGTATTGATTGATACATGTATTTAAATGTCATGCCACTATGCATATTGTAATAGCCCGTTATCTTATTTTTTTTCAGTTTATTATATACACATACTACTATAGACTTATTTTTGGAATTTAATTAAATGACAAGATTCTGCGTTGAGTTGTGTTTCGATTTTTTTTACCTTCGCCAAGTGAGTCTAGAAAAGTATTGGGTTACACTGTCTGGTCCGGCCAGAACAGTAAATTGACATCAACAGTCAACGTCCCGTCGACCAGTGACACCGAAGCACGTTCGATCCGGTAGGAAACCCGCTCTCAACGTTGGAGTCGAGGTAAGAACGCTCCTCACTAAAGTGGTAGAAGTTCAGGGCACTTTTAGTCACCTAAAAACATGGACAACTTCGAGTATTTACACTCAGAAGAATTGGGTCCAAGGAACCGTACTCTTGTCAGAAAAGGGGAGAGAATCCTACATAGAAAGGAGAGACAAATATTCCCAGAACGTGGAATACCTATGGTCCATGCTGGATTCATATTTGAAAATTGCAGACAGCCCGCCTGAAAGGGTCCAAGACTGTCTTGCTCTGGAGCAAAACATCATACAGGAAAATGCCAAATATCTGGGTCAAGTCAACGCCTTTACGAGCTTTCTGAAAGGAACCAGGTCAGGTGAAAGTACCCAAGATTTAGATACTTTATCCAAGCTAGTGGACTTTCGGAAACGTGCTGTCGATAGGGCGCTAAAGCTTCTCAAGAACAAAAGTCAATATGACGACAAGAGGTCCGTCAAATCTCATCATTCTGGGAGCAAAGCTTGTTCCCAGTCGTCAAAACATTCTGACGCCCCAAGCGTTGCCAGACAAAAACGGGCAAAAGCGGAAGCCGCTAGGGCCGCCATTCTCTTTGCAGAAAAACAGGCTGCACTTGAACGAATGGAGGCTCGACAAAAAGCAGTCATGGACGAGGAAGCAGCCATATTCAAGACGGAAATGATCCTCCTTCAAACCAAGAAAGAGTTGGCCATTGACGAGGCAGAAGCTCGTGTCTACGAAATGGACGAGGCCGGAAGTCAAGTCATTGAGGATGGTCCTCCGCAACAAACGGCGGATTACTCTGACCGGATTAAAGAATACATAAGCCAACAAAGTCAGCTCATAGATAAAGGAAACATTGGCGATGTGGAGCCTGATAAGGTATCGTCTGGTACGATGACCAGTGAACCGCTACATGACGTACAGGCGAGGATAAGAACCTTGAATTTCCTTATGGAGTCCGAGAACATCGTTCTGTTCATTTTGGGACGTCCTTTGATGATTATCAGCCGATTACTTCTACTCTTACCAGATTACGTTCCAGTCAGGAGCCAAAAATATCTAAACTCTCCGCAGGCGCACCGGAATTTGCCCTACTTCACACGACGCAAGACAAATGGACTTAGTCCTCTCTCAAAATCATAGCTTAAATCGGGACATACAGATGGGGACGCAGCATTCAACCCTGCCGAATGCCTCAACTATGACCGATAATGGGGCATCGGAAATGACAAAAGTTATTGTTACGGAAAGATTTGCTTTTCTCCCAGCTCACGCAATATAACGACAAACCTGGATGTTATCATGCTTGAAAAGACAGTTTTCAATATGTAACCAAAGAACTGAGACTATCAGACTCGGAACAAATCAACTTGTTGGTTAAATGGCTAGGCCTAAAATCCTCAGAACAAGCCCTAAGCATAAGATCGTCTAATGCAGGGGATCCATCTAATGGATTAAACGAACTTTGGAAACGCCTAGATCGGAGGTATGGTTCGCCAGAGATGGTAGAAGCTTCCATAAAGAAAAAACTTGAGTGTTTTCCCAAACTCACCAACCGTGACAACGAGAAGTTATATGATTTTTTGGATCTACTGTCAGAGGTGAAATTCCTCAAGAGAAAGGATGAATTTAAGACTCTCCTTGCTTACTTTGACTCGTCTACTGGGGTAAGACCTCTCGTATCTAAACTTCCTTACGGATTGCAAGAAAAATGGTCAAGCAGATCAGCCATCTATGCTTCGAAGCATTCCATCGCTTTCCCACCATTCGTGGAATTCCATGCCTTTCTTGAGCACACATGCGATCTGAGGAATAACCCTGGTTTCCGACCCGTAAATTTGGACAATCCCACTCAGAAAGGTTATTCTGCAAAAAAACACTCATGGAACCAAACCTAAAGTGAATGTCCGAAGAACAGAGTTGACAAATCAAAAGGACGATCAGCCAAAAAGTCAACCATTAAGTAACTGCATTCTACACAACACGAAACATACACTCGATGAATCTAGGGGCTTTAAGTTCAAATCCATCGAAGAGAGAAAAAAACTAAGACAACACAACATTTGTTTTAAGTGCTGTGTATCGGATAAGCATGTCAGTCGCGATCGCAAGGCCAAGATTTGTTGTAAGGATTGCGGCAGAAAACAGCATACTACGGCTTTACACGTCAATAGGCCTTCTCCATGTTTACCTCCTGAGGTTGCGGAAAATCATGGCGGGGAGTTCTCCAAAAACTCCAAGAAGCAATATGAGGAAGATATACGAGCTAAATGTACTGAAATCTGTAAAGGAGCTCATGGAAAGTCATGCGCCAAAATCTTACCGGTGAATGTTTACAACAAAGAGAATCCAAATAAAATTCCTAGAATATATGCTATTATCGACGACCAAAGCAACAGATCCCTAGCCCTGCCAAGTTTATTTGATTTCTTTGATGTCAGATCAGAACCTGAGAGTTACACCCTAAACACTTGTTCCGGTCGAGTCATCACTTCCGGCCGAAGAGGACGTGATATCATCGTAGAATCCATCAATAGAGACGTAGAATTGGAACTTCCGATACTCATCGAGTGTGGCAACATACCTGATGATAAAAACGAGATCGCAACTCCAGAAGTTGTAAAGTTCCATGAACACTTAAACGATCTTGTTGGGTCTATCAAACCAATAGACAGAAGAAAAGAGATTATGCTACTGATCGGAAGAGATTTGGCAGAAGCTCATTACGTTCTAGAACAACGAATAGGTCATCGAGGAGCACCATACGCCCAGCGACTCAAGCTAGGATGGGTCGTCATAGGAGAAGCATGTTTAGATAAACAACATGCGCCCGATAATGTCAACGTCAGCCGAACTCATGTTTCACCTTCGGGTCAGCCGACAGCCCTAGTGCCATGTCACAACTATTTGGAAGTACGGGAGCAACTTTTTAATCCCGCACTACATCGCAAAGATAGCGAGTTTGGTTCCTCAGTTTTCGAGAGGACAAAGGACGACGACATAACTGGTATGTCGCACGAGGACAGAATATTCATGCAACAAATGGATAATATATATTTAGTTGTGTATATTGCCGGTTGGCTATAGTAAATACTGCCGCTGCAGTCCACAAATGTACAGCACTAGATCTTTGTCGGGAAGATTGTATTTCAGCGTCATTCACGCGACGTTGACCTGAATGCGTTACTTGTTAACCATGGCATCATGGAATCTCACTGACAGTTTCATACGTGACGCTAGCTCCTACTAATTGGATAATGTTTTCGGGCAAAGCAATTTTACAATTGAACCGATTTGCGATAATCGCACAAGTAATCGCAACAATTTAAGGATTCGTAAACGGAGAGATATAACCAAATGCGCATATTAAAAAATGTATTTCTTTATCGCTGACTTTAAAAAGATCACGCCACCTCGAGTGACACAAACGGCACAAGTATGTGGTCTATTCAAAATGTATGACTTTCCTCAAAGTCACGCGCCAATCCGATTCATGATCCCCAAACATGATTAGAACAAAAATCCGAACAATCATTGGACTTGTTCCTATTAGCCCGTAACTTAACATCCGCAATTAAACATCTTTTCTTCTGAATAACTAATTGTTTTGTTATTTTGTTTTTGTGTTTATTGTTTATATTTAGTTTTTTGAACTGCTTATACGTACAATAAATGCCAACAATAAACAAACTTAATCAAGCTGAATCGAATATGAAAATATTCCGACAAGTTATTCGTGTTGAAACGCTCATAATAATCATCGGAATTCGTTGCAAGAACGACCGCTCAACTCATATGTCTATAAGGAAAACATATGTGAAATGTGGAACCTGTGCAACTTAATTGTGATCCAAATTACGTACAGCTCCAATAACACCAAACATCAAACAAACATCAACGAAAGATGATAGCAATAACCCTTGATAATTCGTGAATTTAATTTATTCGGAGCAGTTACTCTGTCAATCTTTCTCTCGTGAAAGTATTGTAGTACGTAAGGCCAGTTCGTTTCTCTTCCAAGCTACATAATGTTTTATCTCACTATGATTGACGTTAGTTACACGCTGACTATTTGAAGTACGGTCATTAATCTCAAAGTTTAACAAAGCACAAGCGTTTCCTTTTTTGTTAGTCGTATATATGTTTATCTTTGGTGACGCTCTAAAGTCATTTATCTCAGATTGGAGAAGGAATGACGTAAAGTTCTTGTCGTTTGTAAAATATACATTGACATAACATACTGACTATTGCATATAATGTGACTGAAATTTCTCCGCATGTGGTCGTTAGGGAAACTATACAGTACCAACACTAGACAGATGATAAACACAGTACCAACACTAGACAGATGATAAAGAACTGCATTAAATCCAGGATTATTACTTAGCAGAGATGTAACGGCTTAATAAATTATGTGATATTAATCTACATATTTATTATGTGTTTTATCCACATTTTTCAATAATTCTACTTTTTGATTCAATCCATCTCATCTTTGCAATCAAATTAATCATTCTATTCTTATATTTAATTCACATGTATGTTATGACCACTTTATAAGTCTTTCTTTATATGCGGGGATCTTTACTTTGTATATAAGATGAGTTTATCAAATTAGTTTTGCAAGCTAGGTAATATGAAACGATTATGTGAAAACAGAATTAAAGGGAAAGTGGAGAGACATAAAAAGGGTAATGCTGAGTCGGATGTAATAATGTCTACAAAGGGACACATGAGATATAGTTTGAAACTCGTGCTGTATCAGTTTACTGTTATTAAAAACGAGATCCGAAGCCAGCACAGGTAAGTACGTGTCACTTGAATTGTCAAATTCTGGGCATAACCGGTTACGTCCAATGACAGTTCCAAACCTCCTAGAACCTCTGTGAACCAGTATATAGATGGCCTAACCAGCACATGCAGAAACTATCTTAAGCTATTTATTGGTGACATTTCAACAGAAACGCCATTTAAACACTGAATGAGATTACAGTCGGTAAAGGCAGAGAGATATCTCGATATATATCATTCATCCTCGTATGTTACGTAGACCCATTATTTGATATCAAAAAGATAAATGCTCTCCTAGAGAAGAGCGATGTTGAACGTGATATTAATTTAACACATACTGTCAGTGGTAAGCTTTATTATGCCAGTCTATAAGGTAATGGGAGAATGAAGATATACAGTAAAGACTGACATCCAATGAGTTCCAATACATTGTTTTTCTAGTCTTACTCTTGCTGATAGATGCAATAATATACGATATCATGGCAGTACAATTTTCAAGTATTAACCCCATGTAGAAATAGTACGTTGCACAGTGTTTCATTTGTTCCTTTAATGGAATAAAGTGTTTGCAATCGCAATGAATCGAGACGGGCAATTTAAATGTTGGAACAAATAAGACAATTTGAGGGAAAACACAAGTGATCAATCTTCCATTACTTGCCCTGGATAGGTGGAATAAACCAATGCAGTTGAAAATTGCTGTGTGTTTTCTTTGAGGCAATTGAAATAGGTGAACAAAACATTGCACTATAGACATTTTGATAACATTTGCTGAACAATTTTATTTATTTAATTAGTTAAATTAATTTAAATATGTATACATCTCACCAGGTTCCGACATTACATGCAGAGGCTACATCATCAAACATCAGTAAAGATATGAATTATTTAGATTTTGCGTCTCATACACGTCACTAAGTCAAAAGACATTGGTGACAAATCTGCACAATTTATTTGCTAAAAGGAAGTAAAACGTAATAGAAAAGAAATTAATATTATAAATCATAAATCGTATGATATTTAGATTTTTTGAAATGTTAAATTGTATTATTCATATTTAAAAAATCAATAGAATATCAAAATTAAGATTAACAAATAATTGTATTTCTTTCTGTATGTACATCGCATCAGTTCGTCCAGCCATATGAGATACAAGTTCTGTTACATTTATCAAACTGTGTGGTGTGATTTAACTTAAAGTAATGAAAAGTCAGATTTTGAGAGTCACAATGTCAAAGTCCAAGGTCGATTAGACTAATGAAAGAAGCGTACCCTTTGCACACTGGATCATTTTTCCACCATCACAAGTTTCGTATTGTTTCTGACTGTGCATATGAAGAACGTGTTGTGGATATCAGGGATCGATTTCAGGCTAATTCGAAACACGATTTAAGAACACTAGTTTATTTTGTGCCATCCGTTTTTACATAACTTGTATTCGATGTCAGTGAGAAATACTTAAAATTGAATCTCGACAATGACGTTAGTTTTGCATGGCATCCATCATCCTAGAAAGAGTGGATGCAACATCTGGCTAAGAAAACATTTAACATTAAAGGACACTGACTGAAATAAGAAACATTCCTTCTGCACAATACCAATAGCTGTATATGACAAACTAGACTTTTAAAGGAGTGTATTTGGTGTGAGGAAGAATTCGTTTAATCATTGGATCTTGAGCTAAATCATCAATGCCACTTAGAAAGAAGACACTGGGTTATACCCACATTTTCAAGTATATGCATATTGCACTTTTTCATTCCGATGTATAGGGTGCATTTGATAGACTTACCTATTTATGTCGATTTAGAGTCATAACCATCATTCTCCTTCTAGTGGAAATAATTTGTAAGCAGTGCTTTCCAATCTATCCACAATGGATACATACATTTTGAAACATAAAGATATTGTATAAAAAAAATATTTAATAGTGAAGATTCTAAAGTAAGCTAGTAGGTTTGCAAGCTTAAAAATAAAATCTGGTTTTCTTTTTTCTTCACAATATACATATCGGCAACTAAAAGATCTATCTCTCTCTCTCTCTCTCTCTCTCTCTCTCTCTCTCTCTCTCTCTCTCTCTCTTTCTCTCTCTCTCGTGCAATGTGCTCGCACAATACTGTCCTAAAACAAATTAATAAAACGTCCAAAGGAGATGGTTGCTTCTAGTATTTCGCTGGAGGTGGCGGTGGAAAAGCCAGGCTGCTACCTCCATACTGGGCATACGGAGGTGGCTGGACACCATTGTGATAGCCATAACCGACAGCTCCTTGTTGAACAGGAAATGTTGACTGTCCCTGGGAGACTGAGGTGCTATTCACTGCAATGTAAACAAGCGATTTGCATATAATAATAATAATAATAATAATAATAATAATAATAAAAATAAAAATAATAATAATAATAAATAAAACTAATAATAATAATAATAATAATAATAATAATAATAATAATAATATAACATTGAGGTCTTTGTAAAGCGCTTTCTCTTTCCAACCTCTAAGCGCTTTACTCAATTTATAATGATATAATTAAACTACAAGAAAACACAAAGCAAAAACTATGAAATTAGCGCACAAAAAAATCATGTTGAAAACATATGACACAAAATATTATTAGGTCTCTAAGTCTGTTCCTGAAGTCGAAAAGGACGAATTTTAGAGCACTCTTGAAAGGGACCACTGTGTATATGTGTCTATTTTCAATGGCAATTCGTTCCACATTGCCGGGTCCTGGTATGCAAAATAACGTTGTCCATATGACTTTGTTTTCATAATGGGAACATGGAGAATAAGATTGTCGGAAGAGGAGCGTAAGTATATTGCTTATGTATACACATGGGTGAGGACGGATAGGTATGTTGGACTGGAGTCGATCAGTAAAACGTAGCAAAGAGAAAAAGTTTTGTGTTTGATTCTGTATCGAATGCATAGTCAGTTTTGGGTACAGAGCAGTGGTGAGGTGTGCTCTGATCGAGGCACTTTAACGATGATCCGAGCAGTTGTGCTTTGAACTCTTCAAAAATTCTGTAGTAGATATTGTCACGATCCAGACAGAATTGAATTACATTAGTCCAGTCTTGAAAGTACTAATGAAAACAGAAGTTTTAGTTTTGAATTGTATCTGTGAATGGAACTGATGCGTCTTTGCTCAAGATATGTAGTCTTGTATATGTTCATGACATGTTGTTACAATGTGAGACCACTGATTAGAATAACACCTATGTTTCGTACTGACTGTGAGAATTTATTGTTGGTGTAGCTGACATTTATAGTCTGAGGTAAAGGATGTGATTTAGAAAGTGTTTGTGTTGTGATCAGTTCGATCATCATTCATCTGCAGCTTGCTACATATCATCCATAATTTCACATCTGAGATGCACCTCTCTACTCTCTATTCAGTTTATGGTAGCATCAACTTAAGTTGGGTGGCTAGACTTGTACATTTGGATGTCATCAGCGTATACTTGGTGAGACACTGGGTGATGTTCTAAGACACTTGAGAGCGGCCATGTGTATATAATGAAGTAAACAGGTCCAAGAACAGACCCCTGTGGAACACCACAACATAGATCAATAGTGCTGGAATGTATTCAATTTGCAGATACGATTTGTGTCATGTTGACTAAGTATGAATTTAACAACTGTAAGGATCTTTTCTAAATGTCAAATATATGCTGGAGACGGTGTCTAAATATATCATGCTCTATTACGTCATATACTGCTGTAAAATCACGAGGAGTTAGGTTAGTAATCTTTCTCCAAATCGGAGATGCCATTAATGACACATAGAAGAGTAGTTTCAGTACTGTGGCATGGGCAATATACAGACTGTACATTTCTACAAAGACTGTTTGAATTCATATTAGATGCCCGTTACCTTAGAACAACTTCTTCTACGATATGTTTATATCAATGGGAGATTAGATACTGGATGGTTATTCTTTAAATCGTTATGCTCAAGTATTGGTTTCTTCAGCAATGGCTTTATGATGGCAGTTTTGAAGTTCTCCGTTACGGATCACTGCCAACTCACCTCTGTATGCATGGCTTCGTGTCTCAGATTTGACCAATGTGGCTATGTATGAACGCTTGCTAGTTGCTTCTCGTGGGTCGGTGGTTCTTTCTGGGGTTTTTCCTGGTTTCTTTGTGTTGAAAAATGGCGTCAAACATTACAACAACAATAACAACATTATGTTAACGCCTTTATGGATACCGACTAGGCCTTCGAATAGAAAACACTATTCAATATACTAAAGTTCAAAAAAAATATTAAACTTACAGAAATATACCCACCATTTATCATAAAGATACGATGGACTGTTACCTAACTCTCAATAATCTGAAGATATCCCAAGTCTTTACTGTTATTAATGTGTTATCCATAATATTACTGTAACTATTATTATAAACGGTTTTCATTCTAAATCTTTTTTCAACAAGCATGGTGTTTGCTAAGTTGAATCATTTTATAGACTGCATTACCTGGTAATATCAATGTTATGTCAAATATGTTAGTGTATTTATAGGTAAGAATTATCATAGAATCTGATCATTCTGGAACATGTGTTAACTGATATCGATTTTAAGTATCGCCTCATTTATAAACAATCTTTGACAACGCTCGGTTTTATTTAGTAATCTAAAATTTTAAATCGAAATATTGTTCAGATTTTCCGAACCGACGAGTATCATAAATATCCATTTGAGTGCTACCATAAGATGCATAGCAAAATCATTTGAAAAGAAAGTGCATGCTTATATCGTTAACAAGAACAGGTAATGTATCTCAATTACTAAATGTTTTATATAAAGCTCGACGTACAAGATCATTATTAGCTCAACAGTGTTTGTTTGGCTTGGGTGAAGAGGAATCGACTTAATTGATGTTGTAATTTATTTACCTTTTAAGAAGGGCTTTGATATCACTCATCATTATAAGTCTGATATCATGTAATGTATTGATGTACAAATCTTTAAGGTTTCAATTGGACTTAAGGTATTATTTCATGAGTTGTTTAACTATTGTTCCAACTTGTTAGTCCAAAGTAATCAAGCATTAGAAGACTCATGCACTGCATGCTGGTGTGCTTACTGAATGTTTGTAAAAAAAAAAAAACATCACACAACACAATAGATCAAATACAAAGTTGTGATAATCGATATTTAGATGCCGTTTCGATTTAGTTAATATTTGTCTGAATCTTCTTTTCCCTCTATTATTTTAATGTTGTGTCTTCTGTTTTCTTAAACATGTGGTAATCAAACAACGTTAGATAAAAGAGCATATGTAATATCATTAGTTAACTTGCACTGCACACTATTACCGTTGGCATGCTATTGTGCATCATTAGTGTTGGCATGTTACTGTACGCTATTAACATTGGTTTGTTACTGTACACTATTACTGTTAGCATGCTACTGTACACTGTTACTGTTGGCATTTTACTGTACAATATTACCGTTGGCATATTACTGCACATCAATACCGTTGGCATGTTACTGAACAATTCTATCGTTTGCAGGTTACTGTATACTATTAACGTTTGCATGTTACTGTTCACTATTATCGTTGACATGTTACTGTACACTATTACCGTTTGCATTTCATTGTACACTATTACCGTTGGCATGTTACTGTATACTATTACCGTTGGCATGTTACTGTATACTATTACCGTTTTCATGTTACAGTATACCTTTAACGTTTCACATGTTACTGTACCATATTACCGTTGGCATGTTACTGTATACTATTACCGTTTTCATGTTACTGTATACTTTTAACGTTTCACATGTTACTGTACCATATTACCGTTGGCATGTTACTGTATAATATTACCGTTTCCATTTCATTGTACACGATTACCGTTAGCATGTTACTGTACACTATTAACGTTGGTATGTTACTGAACACTATTACCGTTAGCATGTTCCTGTACAGTATTACCGTTAGCATGTTCCTGTAAACTATTACCGTTGACATATTACTGTACACTATCAACATTGGCATGTTACTGTACACTATTATCGTTGGTATGTTACTGTACACTATTACCGTTGGCATGTTATGTACACTATTACCGTTGGCATGTTACTGTACACTATTAACGTTGGTATGCTACTGTACACTATTACCGTTAGCATGTTCCTGTACACTATTACCGTTGACATATTACTGTACAATATCAAAATTGGCATGTTACTGTACACTAGTATCGTTGGTATGTTAGTGTACACTATTACCGTTGGCTTCTTACTGTACATTATTACCGTTGGCAGTTCACTGTACAATATTACCGTTGGCATGTTAGTGTACACTATTACCGGTTGCATGTTACTGTACACTATTACCATTGGCATGTTACTGTATACTATTACCGTTCGCATGTTACTGTACACTATTATCGTTTGCATGTTAGTGTACACTTTTACCTGTGGCATGTTACTGTACAGTATTACCATTGGCATGTTACTGTACAGTATTACCGTTGGCATGTTCCTGTACACTAATATCATTGTCTTTTTACTGTACACTATTATCGTTTTCATGTTACTGTATACTATTACCGTTGGCAAATTATTGTACAACATTACCGTTGGCATGTTACTGTACAATATTACCGTTGGCAGTTTACTGTTTACTATTACCGTTTGCATGTTACTGTACACTATTACCGTTTGCATGTTACTGTACAATATTACTGTTGTCATGTTACTGTACACTAGTATCGTTGGTATGTTGCTGTCCACTATTACCGTTGGCTTGTTACTGTACATTATTACCGTTGGCAGGTCACTGTACAATATTACCGTTGTCATTTTAGTGTACACTATTACCGGTGGCATGCTACTGTACACTATTACCATTGGCATGTTACTGTATACTATTACCGTTCGCATATTACTGTACACTATTACCGTTTGCATGTTAGTGTACACTTTTACCTGTGGCATGTTACTGTACAGTATTACCGTTGGCATGTTGCTGTACAGTATTACCGTTGGTATGTTACTGTGCACTATTATCATTGGCATTTTACTGTACACTATTATCGTTTTCATGTTACTGTATACTATTACCGTTGGCAAGTTATTGTACAACATTACCGTTGGCATGTTACTGTACAATATTACCGTTGGCAGTTTACTGTATACTATTACCGTTTGCAAGTTACTGTACACTATTACCGTTTGCATGTTACTGTACACTTTTATCGTTGGCTAGTCACTGTACAATATTACCGTTGGCATATTACTGTATACTATTACCGTTGGCATGTTACTGTATACTATTACCATTGGCATGTTACTGTATACTATTACCATTGGCAAGTTACTGTATACTATTACCATTGGCATGTTACTGTATACTATTACCGTTAGCATGTTACTGTACACTATTACCTTTGGCATGTTACTGTATACTATTACCGTTGGCATGTTACTGTATACTATCACCATTGGCATGTTACTGTATACTATTATCGTTAGCATGTTACTGTACACTATTACCGTTTGCATTTCGGTGTACACTATTACCGGTGTCATGTTACTGTACACTATTACCGTTGGCATGTTACTGTACAATATTATCGTTTGCATGTTTATGTTTAATATTACCGTTTGCATGCCACTGTTGACAATTTCCGTTGGCATGCTGCTGTACAATATTACCATTTGAATGTTATTGACAATGAGTTTAATTAGTTATATGTTAAGTTGAGCTGTCAAAACATGAAATAGAACATGGGAAGAAATGACCTATGGGCATGATTCGTTGATGGTGCAATTGAAAGTGATCAATTCAGTGAGAACAATTGGCGTGTTATTTTACAATAATAATAATAATAATAATAATAATAATAATAATAATAATAATAATAACACTGCGATACTTAACTGTGCATCACTACTAATCATTTCATCTCTGGATAATAAGGATGTATTTGTTATATATTTCATGATCGTCACTAGTAATCATTTTTTTATTCGATTACTTACCAACAACAGTCTGCATACCAGTGTTCCCTGGCTGGATTACCGTCCCTGTGCGTCTACTAGAATTGTTTGCCGCAGCACAACAGCAAACGATGCAACAAATCACTATAAATAGCACAAATAGACTTCCAATCACAATCCCAGCAATGGCTCCTCCAGTAAGGTCAATGGAACTATATTCAAAAGGAGAATGCTTTAATAAAATAGATCTATAACGATTTTTAATGTGGCTCTTCAACTTATGCATCATATTATTTCAAAGGTCCTGAGAACGTCGTTATACTAACAACCAAAATATTTATCAGTATTGACGGCGCCATGAACAGCTTAACTGGAAGAAAAAAAATGTTTTTAATTTTTTTTATTGAACATATATATTTTGCAAAATTGCATCTTTAATTTTACAAGTCTACTGTTCGCTGCAACTATTAAATATGTACTGTCGACATAATTGGCAAAATGGTTGATGATAAAAAAGCATCGTAACTGATGCCAAATAATATGTTACTTACGACGAGCAACAGACGTCAGAGTAGTCACTATACTTAGTACCACAGCATCCATTAGAACAGTACCGAGATGAATATGAAGAGTACCCATAGCCGTTATAGCCGTACAAACAATATTCTCCAGATACCACCGGCAAAACTGGAAAGGTAATGAAACGATATGTCTACCTAAATATCAATCAAGGAGAATATATATATATATATATATATATATATATATATATATATATATATATATATATATATATATACGGATGAATGAATGGATGGATGCATATATTTCCTGGGTACTAACAAATTTTTTTTTAATATAAAAATCGTCCGGTTTTATAGTTGTGGTTTAATTACGATATCACGTATCAGCCATTACTTTGTTCTATCAATGAAACATACGGCAAATTATACGTTGTTGGTTCTGGCAAAATCTTTTTAAGTGGAGTAGGTTACAAAGTTATTAGTGAATTTCGCTTTGCTCTTCTCCGTAAGTATGCCATGCTATTACGTTTTCACTCTGCTTCATTTTGTCATCCATTATGTTAAAAATTGGAAATCCTAATTCGCATACCATTTAAAATGTTATGTAACATTAATGTTGCAATCATTTTATCAAACATCTAGATGATTGTCAAAACTTTATATGTATGTAGGAACTTAATGTGAGTTGCATATAAGGAATGACAAATATATAATATAGTGTTATTGCACCCTTTATCAGCATTCCTGTTTTTATCTCCAATAAACGGAGATTTTGTGGGCTCACTCAAGATTTAGCTATGAACCCATTTATTGATCAGTGATACTTCTACGTTTTATTATTTTAGTATATCATCGATGCCTTTTGATTGTAAAATGTGTAGATGATACCAGGCTAGGGCCTCTATTGATCAGTCGGAGGAGCAAGCGCTCCTGTGCGGCGTATTCATCCTTTTAAGTGGATTTTATGATGGCGAATATAACAGGGTGAGGAACTGGACCATTACGTATCGATGAGTAACAATTCATGAACTTCGTCTAAGAAGAGTTTCTAAAGGCGATTATCACAGGGTGAGGAACTGAGTGCTACCATTTCTCAATTTACGCATGATTAAAATGCGGGTCAGGTACATCATTTCGGTCAGCAGAGAAAACGACAGAGACAGATGTACTTATACAGAGTGAGAGAGAGGGAGAGAGAGAGAGAGAGAGAGAGAGAGAGAGAGAGAGAGAGAGAGAGAGAGAGAGAAAGAGAGAGAGAGTCCGGCAACTATGTTGCAGCAACTGCATTATTTACGACGATGATAGTGGTCAACAGGGTGACACATGCAACAAAACATGACATTAGTATGATCTACATAGTGTTTTCCACTCCATCACCTAGCTGACGACACGGTGTTTGATTCTTGTATGGAACTCAACGTCCGATCTGGCACTGGATGCATGGCGGCTTCTACCTCTGATGATTTTTAATAAATTATTGTATTAACGCTAAGATGTTTTATACGGACTCATAGTTACTCTATGGACAGTTTGAGGTAAAGTTGTAGGGAGGTACATGTCGAGTAATTCCTGGACCGATCTAGTTCATCCAATGACAACAGTCCAATAAACAGATTTTGACCGGCTAAAAGACGGTTTAGGTAATTATGCCGTCAAACAGGATGCAGTTGAGCATATTCTCTTCATCTTACAACTACGATACGTTTATGATAGCGTCACAGAAATACATATTCCTTATTGGGATAACATTAATGGTGAGTAATTAAATCGGTGCCAGTGACGCATAAACTCTTTGGTAAAGACAAATTTTTAAGCATTATTTTTTTTAAGTTGCGTCTAAGACGTGTAAGTATTGATTTATCTCCCGATCGTGATCAACGTCGGAATCAACAAAGCTGTGATCCCCCTTATCGCCATTTTTCATGTCTCAGTCATAATGACACCGCAATTTTGCAACCATAGATGCATGTCTCGTGGCTTGTTGTCTTGTTGTGCACCAATCGCCCTACGAGTGGTATAAAGGTGCCAATCCAACTCAAAGTCGTACACACACACACATATATATATATATATATATATATATATATATATATATATATATATATATATATATATATATATATATATATATGGATGGATGGATAGATAGATCGATGTAAAAAAATAGATGGTTAACGCCATTGTTAAGCACAATATAGGCTATACATGGCGGCCAGTATTAATGGTAGAGGAAGAACCCGGAAAACTCCCGGAAAGTAGCACCGACCGACTATAAGCTACTGGCAAGCTTTCTCACATATATACGTTAGCCGAATATTAGACTCGAACCCACACAGACAGAGGTGAGATGGCAGTGAACCGTAACAGACAGCGCTTTAGACCACTCGGCCACTCGTGGCCCCGACCGATAGATAGATAGATAGATAGATAGATAGATAGATAGATAGATAGATAGATAGATAGATAGATAGATAGATAGATAGATAGATATGTGTGCTTGTGTGGCCGCTAATAGGTCGGCAAGGTATCTCCACCCCTTCTATGCCAGGTCCACCGGGGTCGTTTTTACTTCTCTTCTCTGACATAGCAGAGGGATGTCCATCGGCAAAATTAAATTCAAAGTAATGTATCTGGTCTTGCTTAATTAGATAGTTGCAAGGCAAGAATTTGTAAAATAAATTACAATCATTTTTCATCACTGGGTTGTATTTAATTCCATATCACTGACACGTTTATTTTCAAATTTACACATTGGTGAACACATGGTATGTGAAGAAATCACAAAGTTTAAAAACAATCAATACATTATCAGCTTGAAGCAATGTTCTAAGTTTTTATCTTAGGTGACACTACAAAGGAATCCCGTACACCCGATATGAACGGGTTTGCAGACGCAACTTGCACGTATAAGATAATGTTGTCATGCATTTATGTAACTTTTAAAGAAAGTATTTTAAAGTGCTTTCATGTGGTCATTATTGAAACTGTAAATGATCTAAATTTGACAGGAGCAAAATGTTTGATACCATATGGTCAAGAAAAGCTTGAACTAGTCCTGAGTACATTCAATTTTGCATTACAACCCTCAATTACTGACACAAATCGTACCTAAGCAACACTCGCACTGGGATAAAAGTCAGTCCATGTTTTCCGACAATACAGCCCTCCTACTAGTAGACAAACAAGCTGACTAAACCCCCTCTTTGGAGCAGTATCAATACTATTCTCTCACCTGTGTAATTCCCATAATTTATCAAAACTGACCTTGTAAAGCCTCCGTTGAAGAAATCAACACTTGACCATAACAATTTAAAACACTACCGCCCAGGTTCTAATCTCCCATTCATATACAAAAAATTTAATAAATTCTAACCCAACTGAATTCAACTAGTCTTTTCATTTATATACAGTCTGAATATCACTCTTACTACAGTACTGAAACTACTCTTCTGAAAGTAGTTAATGACATTAACCCTGCTTTGGATAGCGGAAAGATTACAGTCCTCACCCTCCTTGATTATCTGCCTCATCAGACAAAATATACCATGGTGTACTACTTCACCGTCTCCAGCATGTATTTGTCATTCAAAATACAGCCTTATTGTGGTTCAAGTCCAGGACACAACATGTAACTGCACTCAATCCCATGTGAATGATGATAAAACTGAAGTCATTATGATCACAGCACTACGACATTTTCATTCACATCCTTTACCTTAAACAATAAATATAAACAACACCAACATTAAATTCAGAGTCAGTACGAAACATAGATGTTACTCTGGACAGTACAGTCACACTGAACCAACATGTCATAAACACATACAAGGCTATCATATCATGTGATGAGACGCATCAGCTCCATTCGCAAATATATATCGGCACTCGCCCATGTGTATACGCCAACAAGAAACTTACGCTCCTCTTCTGACAATCGGATACTCATTATTCCCACTACGAAAATGAAGTCATATGGACACAGTTCCTCTGCATACCAGGACCCAACAATGTGAATCAAATTGCCCATTGCAACTAAACACAAAAACAAAGTGATCCCTTTCATGATTGCTCTTAAAACATACCTTTATCGACTGCAAGAAGATACTTAAAGTCCTAATAGTATTTCCTACCTTAATTAGTGTTTGCTTAAGCATTTTTTTATGTTTTTTAATGTCAGGGTTTCTATTTATTTTATTTCGTTAGTAGTCACATCATTTTTATGCTGTAACGCGATTAGAACTTTTCAAATTTAGGCGCCATCTTTTCTAATATTTTCTTCCAATGATAATTTCTTTGATTTTTTTTTTTTACTATTTACTTCCAAAATATTTGTATGTCAACCTGCGTGTTAAACAGACTTTTATGAAACTGACTGATGTTCTGTCATTCCGAAAAGACCATATCACTACTAAAATATGTTCATATCGCAAACGAGTCGTATATAGTAATAGTATGGGATATATAACGCAATTAGTTAGGCGTCACGGGAGATCATTATCGGGGTTCCATATGAAAGTGTAAATGGGGCACTAACGGAAATGTATGTTAAACAAAACAAACGTTTACTTCAATAACTCTACATTTGGTGAACAACAAACGTATTCAAACTGACAGCGACCGATGTTGTAGGTGGAAAATGTTGATTATTAAAACATGTAGGATATTATTCCTTCTTCTCGAATACAGAATTTAAACTTTTCGTCACACTGTTGTCATCACCATACATTCATCATCCAAGCAATGAATAATTCTCGGCTTGTATGGTACTTGTAAAGTAACAATTTAATTTCTCCTTTCCAAAGTGGCTTCCGTTCTGGTCGTAGTACTAACGATCATCTGGTTTGACTGGAAACATTTATTAGCGATGCATTTATCAAGAAGGAACATTTAGTAGCAGTCTTCTTTGATATAGAAAAACTTCTATGACACAACATGGAAGTACGGGATACTAAATGACCTGCACGATCTGGGTCTTAAAAGCCGTCTGCCCTCTTTCATCTCCAATTTTCTTTCCGATAGAGAGTTCAAAGTACTAGTGGGCTCTACCCTCTCCGATATGCAACAGCAAGGGATGGGTGTGCCCAAGGGCAGTATTTTATCTGTGACGCTATTTAATATCAAAATCAATAGAATCACCAAGTACATAGCTCGCGGTGAGGATTGATCATATTATGTAGACAATTTTTTTATTTAATATCGTTAAAAGCCCATGCATACAATTGAAAGACAACTCCAGCAAAATATCAATAAGATCCAAAGTTTGGTCAGTAATAACGGTTTCAAAAAATTTTCTAAATCTTAAACAGTATGCATGCATTTCTTTCAGTTGCGAAGACATCATGATGACCCTAAACTCACGCTTGATGGAACATTTATTCCAGTTGTTGTGGAAACAAAGTTTTTGGGTATTATCTTCGACAGAAAGCTGACTTTTATACCACACATCACGAATTTTAAAGCTAAATGCTTAAAAGCTTTAAATCTACTTAGAGTAATTGCGCACACTGACCGTGGTGCTGATAAAAAAAGTTCTCCTTTATTTGTATAGAACATTCATCCGCTCCATACTAGACTATGGATGCAGTGTTTATGGTTCAGCTAGGAAGTCCTATTTGAAAATGCTAGACCCAATTCATCATCAGAGAATAAAACTCGCTCTAGGAGCATTTAAGACATTTTCATGTGAATGCCTTCTCGCGGAAGCGAATGAACCACCTTTATCGCACCGCAGAGAAATGCTTTCTGCACAATACGCTCTAAAGTTAAGATCAAGCCGTTTGAACCCTGCTTTTGTGCTGTTTTTCAACCAAAATACAAAACTTTATATGGTAATAAACCAAATACCTTCATTTGACATTAGAATATCATCCAGTCTTGACAATATCAAAAGTAATCTCTCTACAGTTCAGAAAACGTTTGTCTGGAAAACACCACCTTGGCTCATTAAGCAGCCCAAAGTGATTTTACGTTACACGATGGTAATAAATCTGAGACAAACCCCGTCATATTCCTAACTCTTATCATGAACTTCTCAACGATTTTACAAATTACGCTAAATTTTATACTAATGGATCAAAGGTTGATGAAAAGGATGCTGCAGCCTTCGTTAGTGGCAAACACATAACCAAAGTGCGCTTGCCAAACGATGCGTCCATATTTTCAGCAGAAATCAGAGCAATAGACTTTACATTGAAATTTATCGAAGAGAAACACATTTTAAATACCATTATCTTCTGTGACACATTATCAGTGCTTCAGTCGCTACACAACAGAAAACTGGATAATCCATTACTAGTCAATATACTCGTCAAAAACTAGGAGCTTAGTACCTCCTACAATACAATATACTGTTGGCTACCTAGCCATATTGATATTAGAGGTAATGAAGAAGCAGACCGGGCTGCTAAGATCGCTCTATCCCAAGAACCATCGGATTTTAAATTACCGTTTACTGATTTTAAACATTGTATCAAAAAGTACCTACGTCAGAAGTGGCAGGTGTCATGGGATGATGCAGTCAATAACAAACTTCATGCCATTAAACCGACCCTGGGAGAATGGACTCCTTCCTACAGAACTATCCGTAGGGAGGAGGTGTCATTGCAAGAATCAGAATCGGTCATACATACATTACCCACTCCAACCTGCTAAAAGGTAAAGATGCACCAGAGTGCGTTTCTTGCAATGAACCATTCACTGTTAAGCACTTTATGACGGAGTGTTCCGACTTGCAACCTACGCGTGATAAATACTATAATGTACATGACATGAAGGAACTTTTTGATACTATACAAATCAATAGTATTTTAGATTTCCTGAAGGAAGTAAATCTTTATTTTCAACTATAACCTGTATGACATCACCTAAAACTATTTTTATCTAATGCAAATACCGCCTCTTATTTACAACATCTTATCATCAGCATACACCATTTACATCTCCCGTTGATTGGGAAGCTTCATATTTTCCTGTTACCAACATTTTACAATTTTATATTAAACTATTGCGTTTTTAATATATCGCTGGTGGATATTAAACCTTTCATAATTTAAAAAAAAATAACCTATTGTATGGCGCTAAATAGCCTAAATGTGGTGGTGCGCCGTCAAAATTCAATTAATAAATGAATGAATCATCATCCAAGCATTTTCCTGAAAATGACAAGAACAAAGGCTACACCTGACACAAAATATAAAATTAGTACTCATACATTTCCTAATAAACTACTGGGCAGGAGACTACGAGATAAATATGCAATATATGTATAGTTTTACATCCTGAATATTCTGAAGATGAACATTCTTAGTTCAGCAAGTCCGAATAATATAGCCATATTATGGGATATTATCCTTGATCATATATTTTAGAAACTTACTATAATTGCTACTACCTTCTAAATTAATTGAATCCTTTTTACTCAAAATAAAATAATTATATTTAATAACGTCTTCTAGATAATTATAAGAAAACTTCATTGTTTTCCCACATAATAATTGCAAACATTCAATGACAGAACAGACACATCCTTACATATGATAATACGCTTATCCCTGAAATCAGATATACTTCATTATCACGAAGTTGAAGGGAATCGCCACAAAAAACAACATCTATACTTTCCATACTGAATGGTAAACTTGTTGCCGTGCAGAGTTGTAATATGGATCTACATTTCAACTTTAAGTAGACCTGACTGCCATTTTCTTTCGATAATGATGACTCGGTTCAGTGTTACATGGATTGAATTCTTTGCGTTCAAATTCTATTTTAATTGTGTTCTGATGAATAAGCACTTGTGTATTCAGAATGGAATCCATTATAAATTCAGTTATGTTGTTTTTTGGGTACATGTTACTTACATAATGAAGCCTTATATGGATATTCTGTTCTTCCAAGGTTGTGCAATATATCCATGCAAAATATTAGTTCATACTTTTCCATACAAATGCAGTATCCAATAATAATAAGTATATAACCAGTGGTATATCATTTATACATACCGTACAAATCATTTGTATAATATACAAATATAAACTTTGTGTCCTTTCAATTGAGTTTAGATTTACTAAATTAAGCCGTTTATTAACCGAGAGAATGAAGACCTCACACTCCTTTGTGTTTCCGCTTCAAAATAGTTACGTGCCCGTTGTGTCTATTCACAATCACAGTTGTATATTGTTATATTGATGGTTTCCATTATTTTCTTATTTTTTTCTTGACGTTGATTAAATAAATTTAATGGTTTCTATATCAAAACTAGAGCACTACACACATAGTTCGCTACGCCACTAACACAACAACTAAGCCATGCACCTACCGGCTCATGTAAAGTAATGCGGAATTATAACTAAGCAAAATGTCAAGCCAATTAGAGGTAATTAAAATATATTAATACACGTACAGTTGAGCTAAACAACTATTATGCTCTAGTTAGAGTACAACCGATCATAAACTCTCTCTCTCTCTCTCTCTCTCTCTCTCTCTCTCTCTCTCTCTCTCTCTCTCTTACCTTGCATCTCTCTATCTACCATGATCATTATTAATTTAACTAAAAATATTTATTTGTTTCTGGGTCTAGGATGTTATAATTCCCCCATACATATACCTAACCTATGTAATAGAAACAATTTACTTTATTATACAATTAGTGCGTTAATGATTTAGTCTACTTGGAAACATCAAATGTTTTAAATGAAACGTTAAATTAATTTAAAGACGTAAGCACATGTATTAAGGTCTGGGACATACTTATTGGAACACCCCTACACAATAATTAGTCAAGCCGATGTTTACTGCATTTTCATTAAAATTAGAGCAATATATATATTGTTGTCGAAAAGCAATAATTTTCTGAAATTGAGAATTGAACTACGCCATAGTATATAATTCAAAACCTAATTGGGTCAACTATGTTCTTATTTCATCATGTTTACTTGAGATGTTCGCGGATACACTTTCTTTACCAGAATAGTTATAGTGTTGTGTTTAGTATTTTTATTTGTAAGTGGAATCGTAGACTCCCAATATTAATGACTTGAAATACAAAGTGATCTTTCATAATATTTGCTGACAGAAAAAAAATAACATGGAATCATATTCAATTCAGACAACGATTGGTGGAATATGTTATTGTGAGTCATGAGAAGACTATTGTGACTCATTTATATCATAAAACACTACAAACACACAAATACATTTAACCCTGGATCCTTTTTCGACCAAAGTATTCAAATTGCTTAAGACAAACTCAAGACACGAAGAAATAACAGAGTTACACATCACAAACAGTTTGTTTTATGTGATTGTCCATGTTCGTGTGAATAACAATGTGAAAGTAAATTGAACGAATACAACGGAAAGGTAGAGAAAGAAAATTATTGAATTTATGATGTCATGTAATTCCAGATTATGAAAGTATAATATGAACTATCGCGAGTAATTCCAAATCCACTATCCTTCTGATCTTACACAACTGTAATTAAACTAATCACTAGCAGAGTAATTATTCAGCAAAACAATTGATAAAGGTGATGAATTTTGTGCTATATGATGCCTCCTTGCATAAAAAGGAAATGTTTCATATTATAATCTACCATCACATCACCACAATAATATGCAGAAAGTTAGTCCTTCTGAATAAAAAGATGGCACCGATTAAAAAATGTGTACTGGAATTACCGATGAATAGCAAGATATTATACTGTAAACATAAGAACACGTGAGTATTTCAAAGTGATTAGCTTCCTTTTATATATATATATATATATATATATATATATATATATATATATATATATATATATATACAGTAGTCCTCCTCTTGAACGGCCCCTGACCAGTAACCACCCGCTTGAAGCGGCCAGAATCTCTTGGCAGCGACGGGTTTGTATTCCAAAGAACCCATCAAGAACAGCAACCCATCTAACGCGACCAGCGGCCATGATTTTTTTACCAAAAAATGTAAAACGTCCGTCTCTTGAACGGCCACTTCTGTTTCTTCAACTGTATCCAGAACCAATTATTAATTCAAATCTTGACGTAAGGCAAGCAGTAGATTATCTCTATCTTAGAAACATGTCTCCCAGTGTCAAGTTTCCGTTAATAGTGTCGACAATGATTCATAGTATATCATTTTCTATAACAGTCGATGTTTTCAGGAAATGGGTTCAATAATGTTATGATAGAGTTTGGTGTTTGAAACATATGTCGAGTTCTTCTCTTTGATGATTATAACCAAACGTGATTGCTACAACCATAACAGGGTCAGCCCAGGCTAAAAATAGAGTTTTTAATTTGGCACACACAGACAACCTTCAACACAAAAGGGTATCAGACAAAAAACAGGAAAAATCACGTGACAACACAATATGGCTTCCTTTACAAAGATTGTAGTTTGTCCACTCGACACAAGTTTTGAGTACATAATTAAATTGCATACTGTCAGCAACAACCGAATAGATCACAACCAAACATTAACATGTCATCACGTTATTTTAGAAGAAAGTCGATTATTCTACTGGACGACATCGAGCGTGGGGGGGGGGGGACTTGCCTAACAATGTTATGCTGAAAAGACTCTAAAAACAAGTTATGTTGAAATAATACAAATAAACAAAGTCATAACCGATAAGAAGGTTATTCAGCAGCAGTGGTGAAATGGAGCAAATGAAAAGATAATTATGTATGTACCAAGATGAAAATGACATTTTTGAATCTATTTGCGATGTGCATGACAACAATACTCGCTCGCATATCATACTTACGATAAGAAAGATAACTATTAACGTATATTCGGTTGAAATTTTAGACGAAGATATTTAATGTTTTGATGTATGTAGCTTTCTTACTACTCACATTAAAATATACTTCTCGTAATAAATTTAGCCTCCCCCCTCCGGTGCAGAATGGGTGGGCGTATTAGAGGGCAACATATATATATATATATATATATATATATATATATATATGTATGTATGTATACTTTACATTTCATAACAGGCAACTAATTCTTGATAAATATAACTTCCGCCTTTCGCGTGTTTCAGTCGTTATTTCCCCTTGCTTCTATGACAACATATATAAACCCAATGCGATGCATTCCTAGGTCTGGCTAACTGTGATTTGTGCATTCTCAAAATATGCATAAGCTAAAACACTTAGGCCCTCACAATCTAATCTGAAGGGCCTCAATTTGATTTTGTACCAAACAGGTTATCAACAGCTACCCATATCTTACGTCCTCGCAATTTCTAAATCTGGTACCAGTTTTCCGATATCGTCAAAACGTATACAACACTGAAGAACTATACATATTACACCATCAAAATCCAACCTCTCTTTAATATAATGTATATTTATACGTTGAGCTTACGTGTTTGAGTTAATTTATACGCATAATGTTTGGGGATGAGCGTGCTGTAACGAGGAGTGAATTTAGTCATATAAAAATTGAATTTGAAGAATGTTGGTATATAAAAAAAAATATTTTCTAGAAAGAAAATATCGAATAAATTTCATTTTGTGGAATCAATATGTTACGTATATTGAATGTAAGTCATTTATATATATTTTTATTTTTTGTTTGTTAGATTTAAATTTGGCATTTTAAGTTCTAGGATTCGTTCATTGAAAGGGGGGTGACCGTTACTTTACAGAGTAAACACCAGGTGTTGACCTCATTTCTGACCTGGCTTCAGAGTTATAAACAAGCTATTAAAATGATTGGTTGGTTCCAAGGACAAAATTGAGCTTTTGTTTAAACATCTTTCTATTTTAGTTGGGTCATAAGATGTTGACGTGATTCTTTGAACGTAAATTTGTTCTGATAGTTTTTAGAAGATCACGTGACTCCTTATTTACGTAAAAAATAAACAGATATAAACTATGTTTTGGAGCGAGTTATTCAGTAGAGAATTGGGCTGTTAGAATATTAAGTTGTGTCATTTTGAGTTATGTTAAATTACCGTGTACTGGAAATTGTGTCAATTCGTTTGTATCAAGAGAAATTATTTTGTTAGTTATATGGAAAAGAATATGTGCTCAAAGATTGTCATTAACAAGAACTGACTAAATCAAGTGAGATCGTATTCCATCTTGGATACTTCGCTGGAATTCGAACTCAGAACTATTTGGACATTTTATTACCAGGACTTTTGCTATTTCCCTAGTGGATTATATTTTAAATTATTTTGGTCTAATTTTGGAATTGATTCTGAAAACCGTAAGTTTATTTTTCTTTTCTAAAACAATATTTGTACTCAATAAAATATTTATTAATTTTTACAAGCTTGTTATTTTATCTCTTTCTATGTTACTGTTTATTCGAGCCTAAGCACGTAACAAATATATAATCCAATGCATGGCAAATATATACAATATTATTATAAGGGAGAAAAATATAATTTAGCTGTGCGTGTCATCCTTGCGGAAAAATACAATAATAGCATGGAATGGAAATTTAAAATACACTTGAGTAGAATAATGGTATTAGTAAAGGAGGTTATTATATAAATAGTTGTAGCAAAACTGATATCATTAAATTAACCAGTTAAACAAAACGCTCATTTACGATCAACACATTTTGAAAAGGGATGTGGTATGATAACTCGTGAAGGTCCTAGATTTTATACGAATACTTTTGTTCGTTGCCGCACCTTGCGATGTACTTCACTCGTACATTGCCTAATTAATACGTTTTGGGCACATATAGTGGTTAAAAGGGAGGGAAAGACTATAATATTACTATTTTAAATTACATACCTTGTAGTAAGATAAATATTGGCAACGTAGCGCATAAAATCATCTTTCTGGTCTTGGACGTATTGAGGCGCAACGCACGGCTTCGTTTCTTTTCTGAGTTATACAAAAGGTAACGTAAAGGAAACACAGAAGATCTGAAGTAAGTCCAAAGGTAAAATAATCAATACGCAATAAGCGTGTGCCAATCCTAAACGTTTTTATATTAAGAGGCTCTAAACAGTTATACCGTACTCATGCGATAGAAGTGGAAATAAGGCAACGTTTTAATTGACAGCGTGCAATTGGAAGAGGCTGTTTGCATACTTTTCTAGTATTTTCCTGTACTGTAACTGTAATATCAATGCATGTATCATTACGAAAACTATACAATATATCAGAATGTTTATAAAATCAGTTATACAATGTGCTCGGAAAATAACCCGATCATTTTCCAAATTTCATTAATTACAATACCTTTCTAAAATATTGGAAATAAGTTTGCCAGATTACACACCGTGTATGGTATCATTTTCCACATTAGAAACGTATACATATAAACGTTTTTGCTTGATTTTTATGCGTAGAACAAGTCATGTTCCTTTATTAAAACTAATCATCTTTATTTTCGCACATAAGTTATTTGTATTGTTCCAAAATGGTACTCATATCATGGACTGGTTAACGGCTGGTTATCATGATTAATATGCTGGCATCAACTTTAATCGGACTAGGACATTATTAAAAATGTTCCTTCCAAGTAGATATTATTGATTTCAATGGCAAATGCATGTAAGCACTTCAAATATATTCGTAATCACACTGTAGTACCTTGACTACTAAGGATTTAGTTTTATTGATTACACAAAATTATAACCGCAGACTTTGATGGTACCGTATAACTTTAATACTTAGAATATTTATGTAACTATGAGCTGGTCTTGTGGCTAGAATGTTATATTTGTTATTACCATTATCTATACATCTATAATGCACGTCTGCCAGGGATTTAATAGGATATATTTAATAAACTGAATGCTTAGAGCGAATTACTATTATCTAACTAGGCAAAGCAATATCAGTTCTTAACTCGTCTTTTTCAAAGGCAAATACAAAACATTTCTAATTGTTTGTCTTGTCTATGTTTTTTATTTGCTTTTCATACAGACTCATTGAGAGTCGAGGGCGCTTGGGTAGTAAGACAACTTTTGCCATGCTCGTAATTAAAATATTATGTATATATATATATATATATATATATATATATATATATATATATATATATATATATATATATATATATATATATATTCACAATGTATCAGCAGGAGTAACGGTGAACAGACCTCATATTAAAAGCGTCTAATTGCTTAACTACGGCTTCTTAAAAGCAAAAAACATAACGTCAATAAAAGGAAAGAGAAGTCCTTCTTGGATTTGTTAATTTCGTTACGGTTTAATTCTGTCTTTGTATGTTTGTTTGTGTACGCGCAATGTTTACCCGTTGAGACTTTATCTGCTGCTGTGAATTAAATCATTACCATATACCAATAATGCCACTAGCTAATAAATCTTACACTAACAGATCAGCACGACAGCGACTAGAAGCGATTCAAAAATGTAGGAAGCTATGGAGTCTGCTGACCAAATACGTGCTGAAATTCAGGAGGTTAAAATATGTTCGAACATATATCTAAACCAGGATTGGAAACTAGATATTTATTTTACTTATCAAGGCTATACAGAATTTATGCCTGATCCTGTTAAGGCTGCTGAGCCGGGATATCAACTACGGCATCAGCTTCTAAACCCAGATTATTATTACACCCATGCATATGAGTGGGCCGATAGAGCATTTCGGGACTTCAAGGATATTACACAAATTAGTATTACAAAAAAAAATATAACAAAGGAAAAAGACCATCTTTTGATAAAGATAACGAGATGAAAAACGTATTTGAACGCTAGTAAAATCGCTATTGAGATCAGCCTCTGTTGCTGAAAAGGAATATTCGCAATTTGAAAAAATGAGACGGAGTAGGGCAGGGGTCTCAAACTCAAATTATCTGTGAGCCGCAGGAGGTAGAGTCTAGGTGAGACTGGGCCGCATCAAGTATTCCACAAAAAACGATTACAAATTCAATAAAGTACAACTGTTACAATCTGCTCAACCTTTATTAATAACAAATAAAAACATTAAGGGTTCTCAAGAACATAGGCTTCACTTACTTTCTCCTACTCCTTGTTGCCAGAGACCTGGCAGCGCTTCTTCTTACACAGCTGAGAAATATTTGGCTTAAGTGAGGAATCAACTGAGACCCTTGGTATAGCTTGAAGATGCTCGTCAGTAAGTTTGGCCCTAAATTTTGACTTGTTAAAGTTCAAAGTGGAAAAGAGCTTTTTGCACAGATAGGTACTCCAAAAAAGGCACATTATCCGCTTGAACAACCTGGACATCTCAGGGAAGGTGGAGGGCAATTACCTCATAAATTGTCCAAGCTTTCTGTTTTTCCATTCACCTCCCATAACTTAGCCTGGAGTTCAGAATTGCAATGAAGATCAATCAGCTCCATTTGAAGCACGGGGGGAGGGGGGGGGGGGCATCTTCCACATTGAAGAAGAAAGGGTCAGCAAATATTTGAAATCTTGGCTCTGTATGTTTTGAAGTCTGCAAACCTGTAACTTTGCAATGGCATCAGTATACTCACTAATGAATGGTGTGCCCGCGTCCATGAGTATTTAGCATGTTTTGAAATGACAAAGGTTTCTCTGAGAAAGCTGGGCTTTCCATAACACAAGTTTTGTGCAGAATGTCCTGACATTGTCATAGGCAACACTGACAAGCTGCCCCTGGCCTTGTAACTTCTTGTTGAGTACATTCAGCTCCTGTGTAATGTCAACAAGAAAAGCCAAGTCCATGAGCCATTTGGGATCACTTAGTACAGGATCAACCACCCCATCCTTCTCCATGAAGGCTTTGATTTCTGCTCTCAACTCAAAAAACCTTTTCAAGACGTTTCCCCTACTAAGCCAACGTATCTGGGTGAAGTAGATAACATCCTCATATGCTGACTCTATTTCCTCTAAAAGGGCGAGTAACTGCCGGTGCTTCAAACCCCTGGATCTGATATGGTCGATGCATTTCACAAAGTCAGGCATCACATTGTCAATCTTCAGGCATTTGCTGCAAAGGGCCTGCTGGTGAATAATGCAGTGTAGAGCAACGGCCTCTTCCACACCATCCTCTTCCAGTTTTCTTTGAACATGTGCCACGAGTCCATTTATTTTCCCTGTCAATCATGGCGCTCCGTCGGATGTTATTCCTGCAAAATCTTTCCACGGTAAACAGGCATCCACAATGGCATCACACAGCTGGCGGAATATCTCCTGAGCAGTGGTCTGGCCATACATTAGAATCACTTTGAGCAACTCCTCCTTCACTTCAAAATTATCATCAACACCACGGACATATATTGCGAGCTGTGCAGTGTCAGTAACGTCTGTGCTCTCATCAAGAGCGACTGAGTATGCATGGATATGTTTATATTTCTCACACAGTTGATCATAAATGTTACCTGACAGCTCAGCAATCCGCTCTGCCGCTGTTGGCTGTAAGGTTGGTGCTAAACCGACACTTCGCTTCCGGACAGACTATACTTGCAGCTTGTAACATGCAATATTTGATGAACTCGCCTTCTTTGAATGACTTTCCTGCCTTAGCAATCATCTCACTCACCACGTAATTAGCTTCAACTGCTGCATCACTTTCTTTGTTTGCTTTCTTGAAAATACCTTGCTGCCTCAGTGAACATGTTTGAAGTTTAGCGATCCGGGCCTCTCTCTCATCTCCCTGGTAATTTCCTCAGCATGTCTTGTTAAAGAATGACGTCTGCTGTTGTACTCCTTGTGTACCGCAACTTTCTCGGTGCATATAAGGCACGTCGGAATGCCCATGTGCTCAACAAAACAGTAGTCCGTCTCCCACTGCTCCTGAAATTGTCTGTGATCATCGCCAACCTTTCTCTTCACAGCAGGTTTTGAGAAAGACATGACTGGGGTCGGGTGACAAAAACGTATTTATTTGCACTGTGTGATAAAATACATTGACCCTCCACTCGGTAACACTCCCGAATCACGTAACACGAGACTTTGCTTTTAGGGACATTTAGAAACCAACATTATAAATGATACTGCAGTAGTCAGAGAGCGAATTCCCGAATTATGACGTAATTTGTGACGTATGAAATATATATTGCTCGATAATTTAAAAAAAAATGTAATATGTGAACCTCCACGATGGTTTTAGTCTTATGTCACCAAAAATAGATTTGCGCCTGCGTTTAAAAAAGATGGTTGGTAAAAATGACCGTTTGGCTGATATTGAATCAACAAACATTTTTCTACAGTTTTAGTTACAGTAAATAAACCTACATTAATTTTGGCTAAATCAATAACAAATCACTGCACATACTTATGCTAGTTTGTTCCAAAAATTAGGCCAACAAGACATTAAAACTCGAATAATGAGCATTGCGTCATCCCTAACTAAAACGTGTTCAAACAGAAAGCAGGAGCAGGCAATATTTATGAATTATTGATGCGAAGGAAGATGATATTGTAGGGAGAATGAATTTTGATTTTTTTATCGTAGAAAAGGCCTTTTTGACTAAACCTATTTTGAAAATGACCAAGCTGACAGGCTTGGAATTTCCCTCACTCCTGAATCATATACACTAGCGGCAATTTTAATAGGGATTCTTTGATACTGTGTCAGATTGCTATGGTTGACACAATTATGGTTGTGCATTACCCACTAACTGACTTTTTAAAACTTTTGATATATGTATATGTATATCAAACATTTAAAGGGTGTTTTCTCAAAACCGCACTTTGGCCATGTTTGTCTCACAAAATGCTATAAAATAAACACTTTTAGTCCGATCTTAAAACGGTGTTTACCATTATAATCAACGTCCAAACCTATACAAACATAATAAACATCAGAATTAGACTAGTCGCTGAGATTCGACTGAAACCGTCGCGAAGGGTCACATTGTAGATATGAGAATGGGGAAAACGCGCGGGCTGCATTAACACTAAACTTTGCTGTCTGGCAGCGAGCCGCAAAATATCATATCGTCTCGCGGGTCTCAAATGGCCAGAGGACCGCGAGTTTGGAACACCTGGAGTAGGGTTTTCCGTTTGCAATGATAGCAACAACTTCGACAGCACACCCAACCATCACCTGACCTCAGCGCAACCGGAAACGATTTTTCTTCATCGAATACGTCAGGACTACGTGGCCGTTTTTCTCACACAAATAGCATTTATTTCCAACCAAGCAAGTTTAGATATTCTCTTTGGTGGAAAACGAGCAGGAAAAAACTCAACATAAATAAATAAAGAAGCCGCTCTAATTTGTTGACAATTATTTCAAGGTTGTAGCAGGGATATGTTAGCGTTTACCGGAAATCTATCGATGAACTCGTTAATGGTTATCACAGTAATTGTCTGATTGGATTTATATATATATATATATATATATATATATATATATATATATATATATATATATATATATATATATATATATATATATAGAATATATGTATAGTATGTACGCTGTATCAGTGATATACCACGAGATGTATAAATTTTTCATTAAAAGGAAACGAGGCTTGTCCGAGTTTCCTTTTAATGAAAAATTTATACAACGAGTGGTATATCAATGATACAGCGTACATACTATACATATATTTTATTTATATCACATACAAATACAAATATTTGCAAGTTGGAGTTATGATGTGCTCCTGATATATTGCCAGACTAAATGACCTCCTCACAACCAAGTGGCTGTCTGCTACAAAATCTAGTTCTACGATTTTTCTTGTTATTCACAATCACATATTCAAATTGATAAGTTGATTGTTTTCTTTTTCATTTTCTTTTTTTATTCACATTTATTAAATCAATATAAGACACACGCATTATTTAAACATAAAATATGTTGTTGTGTTGTTTTTTTTAATGAAGAAAGTAGTGCACTGCAAACACGGTGATCTTATTATAGACTATGCATGTACTGTTAGGCATTGACCTACTGTCGTATCGAAATTCGCGTGGAATATAAACGAATTGGAATCACAAACCAACAAGAGGTAATTAAATTATTTTAATATATTGACAGTTCAACTAAGTCATCATTTTGATTTAATCAGCGATTCTACAGACTAAACATCTCTCTCTCTCTCTCTCTCTCTCTCTCTCTCTCTCTCTCTCTCTCTCTCTCTCTCTCTCTCTCTCTCTCTCTCTCTCTCTCTCTCTGTACGTCTTGACTAACATTGCCATCATTCACAGGTCCAGAGACATCGTCGTATGACACAAGCAAAAATCCACAATGCTTGTATTTTATTTTTCGTGTATTTTTGCTCCAGAGAGAGAGGGGAGGGGGGGGGGGGGGCTGGTGACCATTTGGACAGTTTTATATTTAATTATTAATACTCGATTAAAACGGGTTTCAGAAACAACAACAAAGGCTTAAAACACAATACAGCATGTGCGCATCGTAACCGACAAATTTAACATGTAGGCCTTGTGTGTCGTCTAACGATTGCAACTATGTATCATTGATATTATGAATACTATAGATAAATCCCAAGGAAAGCGTAAGCATAGGTTTACGAGGAAACAGAGTACTGTGGGTTACTTGGTACAAGTTCAGCTTTAATGTTTTCGTCCAGCGCAATATATTTCTCTCTCACTCCAGATTTGTGCTTATTTTGCATGAGAGGGGGAGAGGAAAAAGACAGGATTCCGATGAAATTGTGTACCATTTTAATATTTAGAAAACAGGGACTATTAATATTTGTGTCGTTAATTTCATGTCATTTATGATTAATGAATGAGTAGAAATTCTTCATAGAGCTATAGGCCTACGGTAGAAAGAATGTTTATATATTCGTATTATTGCGCTATGGGCGGATCACTATTTTAGATACCAATAGTATTGGTATATAGATTTGCTTTATACCAACATTTTAAATGCCATGTTATTTTTAATGTATGTGGTGTAAATATATATATATATATATATATATATATATATATATATATATATATATCAAAAAATAATATGATCATCCATCAATAACACCGTGGACCTGTTATGGTCAGAATAACAAACTCACGATTGCCAGTCAATAAGGCAACTTACGGTGATATTCAAAAATAGCAATACTGTTTCACGAACCAATATTATCAGCGGCGATTTAAATATATTTTCAAGATTGTGCCCTTGATATATATATGTCATCAATTATAACCCGGTTAGTATGGCCCAAGGATGCCCTGTAGGTCAGCAATTTAGGTAAACATTAATTATGATAACTACAGAGAGCACGCTACACATATTTGTTTAATATGCATATTCGATAACAAAAGATGATGCACCATATATTAAATTTCTCGGCACGTGAAGAGCAGGGCACGTGCAGCAGCAGGGCAACCTGACCTAATTCTATAAATATCCAGTTGCTAAACTATGGTTTCTTACAAAAACGAGAAGAAAACACAAGACGATGTTCGCTAGATAAAAGCCACCAACTTCAAAGATGCTCTCTTGGGGTTAGTTATTTTTGTTACTGTTGTTTTGAATATTATCTTAACGTTATCAGCATGTGACCACTCAGATGACCTCCTATCTTGGTGACGTCCTCCCTGATGATGTAAATTAAATCATTGTTATATCAGTAATGGTTGGTGAAGCAATATCCAATCGGATGGCCCATGACGGATTTGAAGCAATTAGGAAATGTATACCAGTCCGTCATTTAGTCAGGAAAAACTACAAGAATGCCATGAATCTCACGTTGATTATACAGAACGTTCTCAATTATTATTCAAACCTGTTAATGAAACAAATAAACCTCCTTTTCGTCAACTTGAAATAATAGCTGAATGTATTGATGTATCCAGACTTTTACAATACCATCCTGGTCGAATTCCTCAACTAGCGAAACCTATTATTAAAAAGAAGAAAACAAAACTGATGAAGAAATGATCAACGAATTATGTAATAAATATACTGAGGACGTTTTAACGGCAATCGACAAAAGTGATTCAGACAAGTTTCCAACTCTTGTAGTTACTTTTTCTGAAAATAAGAAAAGAATGTTGTGACCTTCAGATGAAAAATATAATTCTAAAGGAGGCAACGACAAGAGAAGATACATATTAAAATGTACAAAAATGAATTGATTAACTTTGATCTGGAACGTATGAAAAAAATATAGATATGGATAACGATCAAGTAGGTAAACATACTGCAGATGATTCCAGTTATCCGACTGATTTGTTACCAAAACATCAAAATCATATGAGGGTGATTATCATAAGATGATCTTTAGAATGCGTCACAATACGGATAGTTTTAGTAGGGATCATCCAATAGTAGATCAGCTAAAAGTGAAAGACGAACAGTATTGTGAACCTCAATGTGCTATTGGAAATTGTATTCCAAGTACTAAGTTGAAGTGGTCGTATTGCCACTCCAAATAGTATTATTTCCGACATAACACGATTAGATTTTTTATAGGAGGAAAAGGGCTGGAAATAATTCACCAAAAATATTTAATGAAGCCGCTGGTATTTGGTCAAAGATTATGTCAAGGTGGTATCATGGATATCGGCGTTGATCGTGAACTTATCTTTGAACTCTGTGATTGTTATCACAGCGATTAGATATATCGATAACAGATAAGATGATCATACTTCAACTACACCGTAGACTTGTAATGTAAAACAGTCTCGATTACCTATCTATAAAGCGGCTTACGGTGATGGTCTTGGTAATGTTAATCAAGGGTTATTTTCAAGAATGGCTCACAAAACAGCTCCAATTGCACAACATATATCGATGAAATCTATCAATATTATTGGTGAAAAAGATTCTGCTGTTATAGGTAATGTTGCAAGAAAGGCCTTTTATGCAGCCATGGAAATAGTGACACGAATAATACGAAGAGAAAGTCAGGCTGTTAAACTGTCAAGTACTGAGTCATGCTAGTGAATGCCAGTAATATAATAATGAAGGACGCAAATTAGAAAATAGCAGCCTTGACTGTAGATTGCGTATAAAAGCAGAAAAAGATATAAATACAAGTAGGATAGTAGGACGTGGTCTTCTTGTACCCTGGGCAATGTCAAGACAACCATGATTTGGATCAACGCAGTTATAATACAAAGTTTCAAAGGTGTGTCCGACACAGCATTGTACATGGATTCACAATTTCCTACGAATGAATCGATATGTGAATGATATTCTTATGACACACGTCAGCCACATCAACGAGGCAAAATTGCAACACAAATTCAGGTAAGATGTATATAGTTCTTACCCGCTGAAGCATTTATCGACGTTGAAGGTGAACTTGTAAATTCAATGATGAAGCATGGCCACAGAATCGTTTATGACTGGTATCAGTATGTTTATGTGGTCAAAATGTACCAGGATTTTGCTGCCGCGTACAGTGTCACCGAGGGTGGTTTACTAATGATCGGCTCTGGTTATTTCGAAGTAGTGAGCGAAACTAAGCTCATGCTGCATGTGCGAATTGCTTGCAGTTTAAAAGTCTAAGTACCTAGCTGCACATATCGGTCACAGCTAGGGTATATGATAGAGCATATTCATAGTAAACATCACCTCACATCCAGTCTTGTCAGAAACGCTTCTCGCTTTAAGGAAGCAAAACTTTCAGCTAAAGAGGTAAAATAGATGTAATACTGGATTTCTTATTGCTATTTGTTTATAGTACATAATTGTTTCACATATCAGATGATTTAGTATGTATTCTACATTCTACATAGTAAATACCTGGGATATGCAGCGCCATTATATTAGTAATACTATAGTCTGTTTCGAGTTAGTTTTTTGTCTTAAATTAACAGATAAATTGATTTTAATTATACGCTGCATCCCTTGAACGTTTAATGTAAATGGATAACTAATTCATGTGCGAGCTTGCGCAACACATATGAATGTAGAAGTACTTAACCATGTCATATGTATTACACGCTTTGGTTGTTTTAATTATAGCTGATCGCGGGGTCCATAGGTGACCGTGTGTGGGATCCGTGTGCTGACAGTGAGGTCAATGGGTGTCCGTGTGTGGGGTCCGTGGGTGACCGTGTGTGGGGCTTGTGTTACGTGCTTGGGCTCGAATAAACAGTAACAAAGAAAGAGTGAAAATAACAGGCTTGTAAAACTTAATAAACAATTTATCGAGTACAAATATTTTTCATAAAAGAAAAATAAACTTACGGCTTTAAGAATCAATTCCAAAATTAATCCAAAAAAAAATTCGAAATATTATCCACTAGAAAAGTTGCAAAAGTCCTGGTAATAAAATGTCCAAACAATTCTAAATTTGAATTCTAGCGAAGTATCCAAGGTGGAAGACGACGTCAGTTGATGACTTCAGTTCTTGTTAATACAAAATCTCTATGAGCACAGTTCTTTTCCAGGTGAATAGCAAAATAATTCCTCTTGATCCAAACGAATTGACACAATTTTCAGTACAAGTTAATTTATAATAATCCAAAAAGACACAACTTAATATTCTGACAGCCCAATTTTCTACTGAATAACTCGCTCCAAAACATAGTTTATATTTCTGTTTTTACGTAAACAAGGGGTCACTAGAAACTATCAGAACAAATTTACGTTCAAAAACTCACGTACCCAACGTATGATCCAACTAAAATAGAAGATGCTTATTCTGTAAAGCATAGGTCACCCCCTTTAAAATTAAAATACCAAATTTAAATCTAACAAACAAACAAAAATAAAAATAAATATAAATGACTTATATCAAATATACGTAACACTTGTCTATGCTGCCCGTGCTCTTGACCGTGTGGTGACATTGTATGGGGTTTGTCTATGATGACCGTGTGTGACCGTGTGTGGTGCATGTGTCTGGTACTTTGTGTATGCTGCTTTTGTGTATGCTGCGTTATACATGTGTATTATATATAATTGGGTGATGTGAAGTCGCAGAATCTGTGGGGTTCCTTCTGATGTAAATGCCTTGTTTTGTTGACGTTGGTTTGGAAGAGTGTACTAGTGTTTTCAACTTGAGGGTCTAAGGCGTCTCGACCATCGTGTCTGTGTTGAATGTAAGGGCTCTCGAGTGTTCCTTCAAGCAGATAATGGGAGGGGACCATGCGTAGCGACTCCGCCACAATTGCCCAGAGCGGGTGGAACCGGATAAACATCCTAGACGTGAAATGGACGCAACGATAATTGTAAAATACATGTTCCATTTTATTGCTATTACCATCTGAGCAAATATTTCACATTTATGTATCCGTTTCGTTATTTCAGCGATGGCAACGTGAATGGGAATGAAATAGCCGTACATGGAGATATAGTATCTGACAAGGATACTGCATTCGAAGCGTCGATCATCAGTACGAATATGAGCCGTTCCCGCAATAAGCTATGGTTGTAATCGAACAATATGTATATGCATAAAAATAGTATATAAGTACCAGCAAATACCGCTGAACCACTATTTCGGCTAATTCAATTATTATTTCTTACTTAAACTTAATAACATTTTAAAATTATTTGTGTTTGATGCAAATTGGATGTCAAAAGAAATTTTGTATAGTATCTCGCAAAGGAAGACAACTTATTAGGTAGAATTTAACTTGTGATCTCCAATAGTTTACAATTCAGTTTTTAGACCAGATTAATCACTGAACTGTTAATGTGTTTTGAAAATAATTGGTAATACTTTTGTAGGTCGAAAAATGTACTTAATATATATGTAGATTGATAAATACATAGTAGGTTGAAAAATATATAGTTGCATGAAATAAAGCCGATATAACTCTAATAATATATAATAGTGTTCTGCTGACAAACACAACTACCTTTATTCGTTCAGGTGATTGACTAACAAAGTAGGTAACTACCTAGAACTACTGAAGGTAGATGCCTGTCAGTAATTATCGACCTTTTCTTCCCCATTAATGAATTTAGAGAGAGCTTACTTTTGTATATATTCTGCCAGACGTTGAACCGAAGGTGTACTTATATCACAATATTCGCTGGCTGCAGCCATTGCATATAATATTATTTATTCTCCTGTCTCTGCGTTCATAGATCTAATTGACCTCCTTGGAAATATTTTGTTACATTATTTAACTTCCTTTTTCTTCTACAGTTTTCGCTCTGAGTAACAGCCTGTAAATTTTCCAGAAAATTATCAAGTTTGTTGCAGTTAATGTGATCGATCACAAAACCATCCTTGATTACTCCGAAATAAGTCTCGATAAAAAGTTGTGACAAAGATATCATTGTACAGGCGGTAGATCTGAGATTACCATTATTATCCAAAACGCCACCTGTTATTTAGTCTGCAGTGCCTGATTACACGATCACAAGATTCTGTATAATTCTTGATGGTGGGTTTGATTTTATAAATTCTTTGCTCATTTATAATAATATTATTTGTCTAAATTATTACTTGAATATTTAGACAAGTCAACTTTAGGTGTTCTAAAAATTATTCACTGACATTAATTTCAAAATAAAATCATAATATCGCTTCCGTCACTCTATCTTTAACCGCAACATTGTACACACATTGATTTTCATTTAACTCCCATAACAACATCGTAAACACTGATTTGGACCAAGACTCTCTCGCCATACATTTTGTAAATGCCGACCGCATAATTCATTTACACATAATTTGTTACAAGGAATTGAAGACACTATCATCAAATCATATGCACTGACCTGAATTAAAAATAAAGGTAAGTGAAGGTGATTAATGATAGGGTCTTCAATTTTTTAAAAAAAAAATTGTGTAAATGAATTATGCCAACAGCATTTGTTTATTTAATTATTTGTTTAAAATATAATAAGGAGGAATTATGAAAAATCAAGCCTTGGAAAGCTCATTATGTTTAATGAAGATGTATCCTTGACACAATAATTCCTCTGGCTTCAAAGGATAGTTATCGTTGAGATTAATAATTTTGACTAATATTATTTTGAGGATTTAAACATAATTTCGCGATGATAGAGCTTCTCACGTATGGTCCACATTCAAAAATATAGGTGATGACTTTGTCATTGTCAAAGTTGTCAATGAAATCACTGATGTTGCAGTGAACGTTGAGCGAGATTTACTAATCATTATTATCTTAAGGACGAAATATACATTGTCAAAATAAAATTTATTGTGCAAACATAAACAGATTCTACTGTGTGGATTATCCGTAACAAACGTGATGCTTTTAATTTATTTGTTTTAATAGGCTGTGTGAAGTAAGAATTCCAATCCATGAATGTCGACTGGGATTGATGAACGATGATATATTCGAGCATACCCTGTGACACTGGTTGTTTATGGAATGTAGGAGCTAAAATATAAATATGATAATAATGATATTAATCGCAATTTTCAAAACTAGACTGTGTAGCTGAGCGAGTAATATAACATTTTACAAGCACCCTACGTGGAAATGGATTAACTAATCTAAGACGTAAATACATACACGAGTGGGCTAAATTCGTCAAAAATACTGGAGCTACAATTAATGATCTATGTTAGTATAAATACTAAAATTTCCAACACTAGTAGAAAATATAACATGATAAATATTTCATAATAACAAGAAGGAATCTCAAATAAATATCACTGATCATAATGCGCACGAGTGGACCAACGCAGTAAAAATATTTCCACGAGATCGAACCGTAAGATTTTATCCTCAGAACTCTGGGGAAACTATATTTTATTGTAGGTCGAAAACTATACTTAATATATATATAGAAATAAGTAACGACGATCCTATGTCAGTATGGCTATTTCAATGTGATGAAAAATATGATCAATTTGTAAGACCTAACGGTGAAATATACCGGTTAGAAAATTTCCACGAAACAATCAGAAATTTCCCCAGAATGTTTCAAATTATAAAAGTGACTAGTTGATAAGCTCTGAATTTCTCAAACATTTAAAACTCAGTTGTACCGAATATGGAAAAGATGGATTGTGGAGTAACCGGTATGACCACGATGATGTTATTTCCGTGGATATGGTCGCATGTTATCCGGGAAGTATTTCATGGATTGTGGAATGTTCTGGATACATTAAAATATTTGGACATCCCATGAATGAAATGACCAGGGCGTAACAAAACTAGACTGTTGGAAGGTGGATACGTGGTAGCAAAACGACATGGTTTGAATGGCGTGTCTGTCACTCATCTTAGAAAGTACAAAGTCAGTAACAAAGCATGACTCCATGTGATAGGACTTACTTATAGTGCCAAAACGACATCAGTTAAACACTGCCCATAACTGCATCTAAGTATCATCGCGTTGCCTAAATAACTTACTTGAAATCATATTGACTCTTTTGACACGTATTCGCTCTTCAGAATTAGGTGAACTCCGTCTTCATCTTTTTTTCTCTCTTGCCTTCGAAAATGCACTGAACATACTCGTGTCTTCAGAATCCAAGTATTATCATAAAAACTAAACATATGTTTCAAGATTATTACATATATACACATAAGACAACATAATTACATTGATTGGGAGTATGTTTTACATCTAGAGCCATGCAACGATGATCAGAACAAGATAACTATTTAGCCTACTGGTTTTTCACCAGATCACTAATATGATCATTTTCCTGATTAGAGAACACTATTAAGGTTGACCGATATATCAATGTAGTCAACGGCAACACAATTACTGCTCGATGTCAAACTTACATGCTATATGGGAAAATGTAGAATTTCGTCTCAGAGGTAAACATCTTGAAAATGTAGTATAACAACTTAATTGAACGTTGTTTTTTTTTTAAACCTTTCCAGTGACACATTTATAGAGGATTAGAGCATACGTTTGTCGTATTGCTGACGGGAAAAGAACATTCACGCTAAACAACTTTCTTGTTAGACCCCATGGAAGAGTGACAGGCGCAAAGTAATTAATTATCGTTATCTGTAAATAATAAATATGTGTTTTAGTACTCAATCGCCAACAGGTCTACCCAATCTACTTGGAATCCAATATTGAATGTTACAGTTAACCTTCTTCATCGTAGACCTAAATATAATCGAGCTAATGTAATAACCACAAACGACAGTTTATCGTTTTTTCTTATTCTCAGCTCCTTTTCATTTCTAACATTTGTTTCGAACTCACTATCGAACCAAATGATCCATGTTTTTCATCTAATGTAAACATTATATTGCTTGATTTGTAACATCTTATGTAATCATAAACAAAATGATTGCCGCAAGAACACGGTGATAGCTAAGTATAACTTCTAGGTTATCCATTGCATCTGGCATCAGGCTTGACCCATCCTTATTCTACCTTTGATCGAACTGCTCAATCGACCACTGTATTAAAACATATGGGGCAATATATTACAGCTCTGTTGCGGTTCTTTCTGTGCGTTGTACATATAACCGGTGATAAAAATATAGCATATTGACATGCGTCTCCTGCTTTACGTAACCACCCGCTGTTATTTATGCACAGTACAATGGAATGAAGACCTGGATATATTGTTGTTGTAGGGTATAATAACATTTTTTCAGCACACTATAGGCTAATATATATGTCGGCCAGCATTATTGGTGCAAAAAAAAAAAACCGGGAAAACCCTCGGAAGCAACAACCGACCCACGAGAAGCTACTAGTAAGCTTTCTCACATAACTACATTAGCCGAATCTTAGATTCAAACCCACGCATGACACGTTACCACAAGAAAAATTCTGATTTTACTGGAAAGTTTAATTTTGATTACTGAAATGATGGTTTCGTCTATAAATAAGTGACTACAAATTTCACTTATAGATAAGAATAGTATGGAATGTTTGTTTAAAAACATAATGATGTGGCAAAAGTTAATGAGAACAATGAATAGAATTACATATTTTATATTATTGAAAATGTATGTTGCTTGAGATAATAAACAACACTAAATGATTTGATAAAAGCAAGAATGAGATGAGAGACAAAAAAGTGTTAAAAATTCAACAAATAATTTATATCACGAGAATGCAAATGAAAACTTAGAAAGAACGTAAATGTTGTTGCATTGGTATATGTTTTATTGTGATTACAATAACGGGTGTCAAAGCAGATGCACGAGTAATGTCATTATTTAATTCAACGATAATTTGTGGTATTTCCTCGTCGATACCTTTGAATTATCGTTTTTCATCAACGACGATACTGCACTGAGATATTATTTGCCATAATCTGCCTGTAATTTATTTGGCCATCGTATATCACCTTGAGGTCCAGAAACCTCGCAGATATGTTCGTTCAAACTCAAATGCAACTTCAATAGCTGTTTTGGTTAATAGCCGCTCGGCTTCTTTATATCTATGTGGAGAATAAATGACAGTTAACACACATGTTTGCGAATTGACCTCTTCTAATTTTAATATAATCGTGTGGTAAAACTAATATATTCAGTTAATGAACTTCATTTGGAACACTGGCATCGAAATATATGTACTCGATTTGTTTACAATCACACTTCGCATAATATAATGGAAATTGTTATTCTTTTGCACTTATAGAGTCATGGCAAGCGTGAATATCCACGTGATCTAAAATTTAAGTGCTTTCGTGCTGGACAAAGCCAGCCTTCTTTGTTTGCGAAGTCACGCTCGTCGGAAAACAGACAAAATACATTGTCTTGAAGAAGTCCTGTTTTGTGTCTTTTTATTACAACCTTCAAGGTTTCTAAACAAGGGCAGTGGAATCTAACATTAAATATGGCATAGCCTATTGAGAGGTCAGCAGGAAATTAACATGGGAGTGGCGCTTGATAGCTGAAACAAAAATTTTGGGAAGAATATTGTTAACACTTTAGATATTACATATCGCATCGCTAATAAAGTAGTAGCACCCATTGTTTCATTTACATTTCAACGCTTTAAGTTTTCAGTACTATCCAGTACTTACTTTGTGCACTTACACATTTCACTTCCTTAATTTACTATCCATCACCCACGTTTGATATATTACCCAACAGCACGTTTTGAATAATATTTAACACACACTTATTCATTAATATCCCACACTACGTTTTGCTATTATATCCACCAGTCTCGTGTGTTATGTACTATCCGAATATATAACGTCTGATAGAGTATTTAACGACTTTCTTTTTGGCACTATGTAAACAGGCGTTTTGATTTCTACCAAGATACACTCTTTGGCATATGATATCAACAACCAAATATTAGCATGCACCCACTGTTTGATTTCTATTGGATATACGAATGTTTAGTGCTTTGCAATACAAACACTTTGAATAATATCCAATGCCGCACAATAATATTAAGGACGTCATATGTAGTAGCCGAATCTTATATTTTTATAATTAAAAAAAGCACACGTAGTAAGGTAATAAAAGTGTATATAGTCTAAATTGAAGCGAATATAAATAAACACTAGGACAAGGCAAGTCTATGTAGTGTATATAACTACAATGCAACCACGTTCAAAAGATAGTTGATTTCAAACATGGAATTTAAATGCACAAACATACATACAAGCAACAAATAGTGCGGCTACACATATAAGTCGGATACCTCTTTTCTAAGTGGTTCACTGTTCTTAAATAGGGTCAGGTATTTTGCCTTAATTTTCACCCATCCCTCTACATTAGTTACTCTACCCCTACTATATTCATCATATCTCATACTCCAACGATCACCACCCAAAGGGTTGACGGAAACAGGGAGGATAATGTGGATGGGGATAGTTGACATCCCTTAACATGTCTTCCATTGGTGGATTACGTATCCCGGGATCTTAGTGTTGCTATAGTTGATGTTGCTACTGAAGAAACATGTTATATCGCCATTTTTTTTGTCGTTCCAATACGTCCTCGAGCACGATGACTATTAACTTTCAAAATGTTTTAAGACATCATCATTAAGACGTCATCATTAAGACGTCATCATTAAGACGTCATCATTCGAATCTCTCTTATAGGGGATTATTTCTTTATTTACTAATAGCTGGTGAAGTTTGTGCACCTTTTGCATTGCGGATACGTTAACTCTGTATCTTATCTTATGGCTGATTGTGAAATGAATCATTGTTTCAGTGAATGCAACCTTTACCTACCCATTCTATGGAGGTGTGCGACCTTTTTGAACTTGTGAAACTGGTAAATAAATACTTATATGATTATTTGCAAAACAGTAGCGATGACTAGAGAAAAAAAAATAAAAGCTGTTTGGACATATTTTAACAACCCCGGAAAGGATGATTTCGCAGCTTGCAACGAATGTAAGAAGACAGCTTCATGTCCACGAGGAAACACTTCAACATTGCGTCTATATCTGCTTAGCATTCATCATATTGAGGTGAAGAATGAACGAGTCTGAAATAGAGCCGAAGAAAATGAAAACAATGAATAACAGTATTGTCAAAACTATACTGGAAGAAATATTCTAACAACTCGCTGCAATCGATGGATTCTCGATTCGGAAAATCATTTATTCATTAACAGGAATGAAGCTACCTGCTGATGAAAGATCAGTGATGGCCCCTATTCTCGATTTTGAAGAGAGAGTGAAGGAACGAGTAATACAGGGTACTAAAAAGAACTCGCTGAATGAAATAGAATTTCAATATCACTGGACGAATGGGAAAGTATCGGAAATCGTTGATTTCTTAAAATCCACCTTCATACGGCCTCGTCAAAATGTATCAATCTTGGTCTTCTCAGACATTACGGAAGATGTAATGCTGACATAATGCTCTTTAAGGAACAGCTTAAATTTGTTGGTGTCTCATTCAACCAGGATATTGTTGCCTCTACCAGGATGGAACCAGTGTCATGATCAAGTTTTGAGACATTTCGACCGCTTCGTATGAAACCAGCATTAATCACTGATTGGATTTGGGTGTTACACAAACTTTTCACAGAGACAATTGACCAGGTGAAGGAATTTGAAGGGATTTCTTTCAGGTAAAGAAACTGGACAAACTATAATTTTGATGAAACCGACGATGACTTGAGTGCTGAAGAAGTTGAGATACAGAGCGAATGATGGAAGAAAAACCATACAATCGGATACGTTTAAAGCTAAACGCAGAGAAAAAAAACGACTAATAACAATTACATTGGGTATCAAGAAGTAAACACGGGATATCTAAAGTAATCAAAAGGTTTTAAAAACATCAATACATTATCAGCTTGTCGCAATGTTTTTGGCTTTAGGTGACACTACACAGGTATCCCGTACAAATGATATATTATAGGAACTTGTTGGCAATGTAAACGTGCACATATAAGAGAATTTATGCAACTTGTCAGCAATATAAATTAAATTGCTTTGCATTTGATCATTATTGAACCTCTAAATTATCTAAATGTGACAGAAGCAAAGTGTCATGAGTACAATAAATCTCGCAGTACAACATTAAAATTGCCTGAACTTGTCTATACAACACTCACTCACACTGGGACAAAGGTCAATCCATGCTTTCAGACATTACCGCCCTCCTCCTAGTAAAATCCAAAACAAGCTGACTTAATTCCCCTCTTTGTAGCTGTTTCTGAATCTGCTGGAGTATGGAAATTCGATAGGTGATAAACTGAATTTTCTTGGAGATTTCAATTTTCACTTTGACCATCCAGGAAACCTGTACGTATGAAAGCTCTAGATTATATTTACGTTTCAAACCGTAAATATTCGGTTAACCAACCCACCCATATCCATGCTTACACTTTAGACTGGATTCATCATAGACCTGATTATATTACTGAACCGTAAATGCTTGTATACCACGAAGAATCCCTTAATTGTATGCCATTCGGATGTATTAGCCCCTCACCATCAAAATCTATTTGCAACAAAGATAAATCTTTGTTTCATAAATAGAACCAATCTATAGCATACCATCCAACCAAGTTTAGCAACTTGCTTTGCATACTACCGCAGAGCATCTCGATAACTTCCTGCGTTCGTTTGTTGAAAATGATTTCCCAGCCACCAGTTGCAGAGTACCAACTCAAAAGTGTTATCCGTGGTTTAGAAGTGTTAGTGACAAGCATGATGCAAACCAGCAAGATACTTACGCTCCTCTTCTGACAATCGGATACTCATTATTTCCACTATGAAAATATAGTCATATGGACAAATATCCTCTGCTTGCGACGACCGAACAATGTGGAACGAATTACCCATTTAAATTAAACACACAAAGTGATTCTTTTCATGATTTCTATTACAACATACCATTATGGACTGCAGGAACTAAACGGAAATGTTGGTTAAACAAACCAAACGTTTACTTTAACAAACTCTATTGTTCGTGAACAAACGTAGTCAAAACTGACAAGCAATATATGATGTAGGTGAAATACATTGATTATTAAAACATAGAGGGTAAGCTCCCTTGTTCTTTAAAAGAGAATTTCAAATGTTCTTTACACTGTTGTCCACACCATACATTCATCTTCCTAGCATTCGCCAGACAACGACATGACCAAAAGTTATACCTGACACAATTTATAGAAGAATCGTCATGCATTTGGGCGTTTAGATTGATTGGTAAAATAATGATGCAAAACGATTCTGTCAAAAATTCGATTTGCATGTTCCCGACAATAAATATGATCCACAAAATATTCCATTTGATAGAATTCACTGTGAGCTGTGCAGTGTCGATAAACTAAGAATCAATAGTTTATGCCGTCACAAACCAAACTTACAGTCTAAAGGGGCCTCTCAATTTTATTTTCTACAAAATTGGGTATCCATAGCTTCCAAAGCTTACGCCCTTGCAATTTCCAAACCCGGCACTAGCTTTCCGATATCATAAAACAGTATACAAGACTTAAAAACTATGTCTTACATATTACACTCTCACGATCCCACCTCTCATTAATATCACTTATGTTATACGAACAGCTTACAAGGGTGAGGTAATTTTATTCGCATATTTTGAAGATGAGTGTGCTGTACTGAAGAGTAAATATGGTAAAATTCGATTTTGAGCAACGTTGGTATATACAAAATTTAAAATATTAATTAATAAATAAATATCGAATACGTTTCATCTTGTGGAATTAATATAGTATCGAACGCATAGCAAATATATACAATGTTTACATAAGATAAGAAAATATAAATTATCTCTGCGTGTGATCTTGGTAAGTGTCGCAATTTTATAAATAAAACAGGAACATAATATCGTTCGGAAAAAAAAAAATACCTGAATAGCTTATAATTCAATGCAAGGCAAATATATACAATATAACATAAAAGAAGAAAACATTTTTTAGATGTGCGTGTGAATGTCGCAATTTTTTAATTGACAGGAAAATAATATCGGTCGGAAAAATAAACGAACAGCTTAATAGTAACGTAAAATGCACTAGTTATAGTAAAGAAGATGATCATATAAATATTTGTAACAAAACTGTTGTCATTAAATAAACCAGTTGAACAAATGTTTAATTTGCGATAACCACATTTTGAAAAGGGATAGTATAGCTCTTAAATGTCCTAGATTTTAATACGAATATTTTGTTTCTCGGCCCAACCCTGCGATTTACTTCACTCGTAAATTGCCTATTTAATACGTTTTTGGCACATAGGGTGGTTAAAAGGGAGGTAGAGACTATACTATTACTATTGTTAATTACCTTCCTTGTAGTAAGATTAATATCGGCAACATAGCACATACAATCATCTTTCTGATCTTGGCTGTAGTGATGCGCACAGCACGGCTTTGTCTATTTTCTAAGTTATACAAAGGGTAACGTAAAGAAAACACGGCATATTTGAAGAAAGCCCAAAGGTAAAATAATCAATACGTAATGAGCGTGTGTAAACGTTTTTCTCTACGGTGACGCTACATAGTTATCCCGTACTCATGAGAAAGATGTAAAAATAAGTGCAACATTTGCATTGACAGCATGCACTTGGAAGAGAATGTCGTTATACTGTTATAGTACTTTCACGTAATGTTACTGAAATGTCATTGCATGTACCATTAAGAAAACTATGCAATTTATTAAGCAGAATGTTTATAAAATGAACTATACAATCTGATCGAAAAATAGCCCGATTAACTCCAAATTGTATTACCAACAATATCATTCTAAAATATAGGAAATAAGATTGCCAGATTAGAAACACCATTTATGGTATCATTTTCCACATTATAAACATTATGTAGAGTTATCTTATACATATCAATGTTTTTGCTTGATTTGTATGCGTGGAACAAGTCATGTTCTTTTATTAAAATTAATCATCTTTATTCTCGCACATAAGTTATTTTCATTATTCCAAAAATGGTACTCATATTCTATTAATTGACTGGTCAACGGCTGGTTATCAGTTTAAATATGTCGGCATCACACACACACACACACACACACACACACACACACACACACACACACACACATATATATATATATATATATATATATATATATATATATATATATATATATATATATATTGAAACTGTTTCAGCAGGAGAAAAAGTGAACGGATCTCATACTAATGGCGTTAATGTTGCTTTACTACGGCTTCTTACAAAAACAAAAACATAACGTCAATAAAGACAAACCGAAGTCCCTCTTGGGTTTGTTAATTGTGTCACTGTTTTTTGTTGTTGTTGTTCTCGTTGTATGTCTGTTTGTGCATTGTTATGCGTGCGATGTTTACCCGTTGACACCTTATCTAGGTCACACTCTCTCTGCTATGAAATAAATCATTTTCACAATCAATAATGCCACTAGCTAAGGAATCTTACACTGTCAGATAAGGATGAGAGCGACTTGAAGCGATCCAGAAATGTATTCCTGCTAGTGATTTTGTTATAAAGAATCACAAGAATGCCAGGAAGCACAAGTTACAATTTGTATGCGGTACAGACCAATGTTTGTAGCCAAATGCCGATCAAACCTAAAAGATCGCTGAGGCTCGAAGCATTACAGCACGTTAATGGAGCATTACCCAAACAAATTAAGGATGATATGGAGTGTAAACCAGGATTACAAACTATATATGTTTTACTTGTCAAGGCTAAATAGAAGTTATACCTGATCGTGTTAAGTTTCCTGAGGCTGAATATCAACTACGGCATCAGCTTCTAAACCCAGATTATTATTACACCCATGAATGTTAATGGGCCGATAGTAAATTTGGCGACTTCAAGGATATTACACAAATTTGTATAAAATAAAATATAAAAAAAACAAAGCGAAAACACAATCTTTTGATAAAGATAACAAGGTGAAAAACGTATTTGAACGCTAGTAAAAGCACAATTTAGACCACGCCGTATTGCGGAAAAGGAATATTCGCAATTTGAAGAAATGAAACGGAGAAGGTTTTACATTCACCATGAAAGGAATAAGTTTGAAACAGACACCATCATCACCTCGGCGCAACCGGAAACGATTTTCTACATCGAAAACATCAGAATGGCGTGCTCTTATTTAATTCACTAATAGCGTTTATTTCCTACTTAGCAAGTTTAGATATTCAAATGGGAGGAAAATTAGCATGAAAGAACTCAATATTAATAATTCATGAAGCCTTTCCAATATGTCGAAGATTATTTCAAAGTAATAACATGGATATATTAGCGTTTACCGAAAACGTAACAATGAATTATATGAATGAATGGTTATCACAGACACTAATTACCTGATTGGATAAATATATAACAAATAAGATGATCAACGACACCGTAGACCTATAATCGTCAGAGCAACAAACACACAATTACGAGTCAATAAAGAAAATTATGGAGATGGTCACAAAAAAGGTATACTGTTTCAAGAACCAAACATTATCAGCCGCGATATAAATATATTAGCAAGAGTATGACATCAATTAAAACCCGGAGCAGCAGGAAGGGTGAACAGACCATAGTTCTCAAGCAAAAAAAAAAGGCTTCTACGGAAACTGAAATTATTTCACAAAAATGCTGCTCGAAGGGTTAATTCATGAATCTAAGGCTTCCTAGTAGGTGTATTATATTTTGGAAATCGTTAATTTGATAATCCAAGGCATCCTCGTGGTAAAAAAAAAAACAAACATACCCAGCGTCGTTGGCGTTGCCATTGAAATCGTTAATTTGACAATCCAAGGTTTCCTCGGGGCTGCCCAGTGTCGTTGACGTTGTCCATGGGTTAACTGAATATTTTACGAGATTCATGTAAATTATTTAAGAAAAAAATCCTTTAGGATTTCACAAACATACTAATTTGTAAAACTTCATCTTGTAAATCAATTAAATTATTAGAGAGATCAACGAGTTTAAAATTAATTCTCGTTAACGAATTACTATGACATCGCATATAGACCGGATTAACCAGAACCTCAATTATTAAAAACCCTGGAGGAAATGTTGATGCAAAAGAATATAAAATATATCCCTGCTGAGCTTGATTTGATCTCTCGAGATTTATTTTATAGCTGCCTTCGATAACATCATATACTAAATTTAACGCTATCACCGAGGATATATTTACGTTATGTGGAGCGATATGCCTTCCACCTCCGTCTGGGTTATTATTATGTTTGAGGATTGTAATTTGTGGTGATGTTCTTATTTTCCATGCATCGTGAATTATTTTAAAACCAAAATCTATGATATCACTGAGAGAATTTTTTAGTTCTGGTACGTTATATCCGAGTAGTTTGAATGTTGGGATATCTTCTACGCGGATATTATATGTTGTTGCAAACTCGGTTCTCGTTTTAGGAATGGCACCTAATATCCCTTGAATAATTTGTAAATTAAATATTTCCATTTATTTTATGCTCAGCAGTGAATTACTTGATTTTCTAGTTAAAATAATATTGATATTTCACTGCGGTGAAAAAATAACAGTGAAAAATAACAGTGAAAAAATAACAATATTTTTTCACTACAGGAACTACATTTTTGGGTCAAAATATTTGCTTGAAACGAGTGAATAAACGAGTGAAAGAGCAGATTTGAGGTAGCCAACGTATGTGAGCATAAAATAAAAAGAATATTTGCTTGAAACGAGTGAATAACGGATATATTTCATCGAGTGGATGAAAAACTCAGTATTTTCACGAGTGGCGAAGCCACGAGTAAAAATACTAGAGTTTTTTATCCAAGAGATAAAAAACTCTAGTATTTTCACTCGTGGCTTCGCCACTCGTGAAAATACTGAGTTTTTCATCCACTCGATGAAATATATCCGTTATTCACTCGTTTCAAGCAAATATCCTCTATATCATCGATGATTTACATGTTTCTACAACGCTAATAAATTCATCTCGGGTGAGAGTACCGGATTTAAGAGATATTAACAACAGTGAAAAATCATTATTCATCGCTGTAAAATTCCAAACAAATACATCTTGTTGAATTTTATGATATCTATTACCGAGACCGTCTAAAATCTTTTGGATTTCCCCGTCGAACTATTAGTTTATCTTTCGCAGCGGAAATGCTTTCCCGGCAGCATCTCCAACAGCACTAATACCTTTAACACGAATAACATCAATGACTTTCATTGATAGTTGTTTTGCTAGCGGTGCCACTTTTGGAGCCGATCTTACAAATAACCCTCAATGGTATCACCGAGACCATCACCATAGCACGCGTTATAAACTGGAAACCGCGAGTTAACTATGTATACACTAGTTTGTTTATCATGGTTGTAGTGTATGATCATTCTTATTCAATTACTGGTAATTCAAATGAATATTTATTTAATGCGATGACTTGCAAAATTCAAGGATTTTAATCACTATGATAACCATGATGATAAAAATCCGTAGGTGAAAATTCTACGAATTTTCCATTTCCCACTAACTCGTCTATATGTTGCAATGTGCATGATGCCACCTTGAAATAACCGTCTACAGATATCAGCTGCTTCATTAATTATTTCCGGTGAATTATTTCCAGCACGTTTTCCTCCGATGAGAACTTCTAATCGTGCTATGTCACCAAGAACATTACCAGGACAACTAATTAGACCACTACCTGAAATTGAGTTTCTAACTTCACATGGAGTTCCATTGAAATCTCTTCGAGATTTAGAGTCTCTTCGAGTCGAAAATCTTTGATTGGAAATCTCTTCGAGATTCAGAATATCCCTTCCCTGCTATACCAGTTGCGCCCGTTTCAGAATCAGTTTCCGCTGCTATTTTTATTTCATCAGGAATTGGATCTTCTGTATACGGTGGTGGTGGTTGTGGTTGTGGTACACCTTTTACTAGAGCTAAAAGCTAAAAACTTATTAAATTCAGGACTTATTTCTTTTGTGATTCTTGTTTTATTTTGTCTTGCTAAAAATATTGTATTTGCCCAGGTGTCTTTGTCTTTTATAAAATCTCTAGACGATTCGTCTTTTAAATAACTATCTCGCATTATTTTTTTAAAACTATCTTTGGTAAATTTAATTAATTCAGCCGTTGTTTTAATTCCTCTAATTCTTTTTAACGCATTAGCCGTAAATATATTTTCAGGCGAAGAGTCTTCTCTGACAGCGCCTTGTTGTTCTTGAACATCAGGTTCAAGTGGTTTGGAAATATCAATATCACCTGGTTGTTCTTGAAATTGTTGTTCTTGTTGTTGGACGGCTCTTACTATATCACCGGGAAGCGTTCTCAAAGATTTTTTTGTTTGTTTAGATCGCGCTGCTATTTTGTCAAGCACGGAAAGAAGATCTTGGGTTTTCCCTTGTTGTTCGATTACTGATTTTACATTTTTGGTAGCGCTGGTTATAGGCTTAAATAATTGTTCTGTATCAGTTGAAAAATCGATCTGAAGACTCTGTTGTGCTTGCAGATTATTTCTAACGGAGTCGCGAACCGGTAGGATTTTTTTAAACTGCAGTTAGTCTCTCTCGGGCTAGTCTAGTCGTTAGTGCTTCGTTGAAAAATCTTCGATTGTCCCATTATTATAAAAAACACTGTTGTTTCCAAATCTTAGAATTTTCCATTTTGAATCTCAAAGAGATTCAGTCCATAGGTGAAAATCCCAAATTGGTAATTATGGTAAGTAATTATGGTGAATAATTATACCACTGGTAATTATATCGGTAATTTTGAGCTAAAAAAAGCCTAGTATTTTGGCAAAATCAACTTTGAAAATCCTTCTGATTTTCCACTCAAAATTACAGATATAATTACCAGTGGTATAATTACTTGTCGAAATTATTTACCATAATTACCGCGTTGAAAAATATATGCGCGTATTATATAACCATGCCGTCAAGCGCCAAATAGTTATCATTCGAAGACGAAACAGCGATTATTTCACTACGAGGAAACCAAAGACCCATAGACAGCTACCCAATATGGGATTATATTATTACGATTATATAAAATATGGATAGATTCAACCCCGGATAAAATATTTTCTGCTGGACTCGCCGGTACAGAATCCGGTAAGAGATTAACCGAACAGGCAGCAGCGCTGCAGGATCGTATTCAACAACAGCGGAGGAATGTCGAGGAATTAAAAAACATCAGTGGGAAATTATCCGCGGAAATTAAAACATACACGGATCAAATACAAACTCAACAAAATTCAACAGCGCTGTTATCGAACAAATATACAACACTGATGCAACAACAATCGCGTTTGAATAAACTCATCGAAGAAAACAAAAATCTCTCCTCGGAGATAAAAAAAACCTCGTAGCATCAATACAACAGCAACACACGGATTTTGCCGAAGCTGAAAAAGTCTACAAAAAAAATCGCGATTGAAAACAATGACAAACTATTACCACAGCAGCAAGAATTTATAAAACAACAACAACAGGAAATTTAAAGCAACGTTACAACGATGACGTGTGAATTACGAAGGAATATTCCAATGGAAAATCCATCGTTGAATCACGAGGTGATTCCACCGACGCCAGACATCGATGAGTTAATAAATGATGTTTATAAATGATTCTCTGAAAATGGAAAATCCTTTCAGGATTTTCACCTACGAATTTTCCAATGGAAACGCCTTTCATTTTTCCATCGGTAGCACATACTTGTTATCGTATTCATTCGCGGCATCGGTGATATGTTGTTGTTTAAATCTGTCAACGATAGATTTAAAAACTTTTCTCAGTGTGATTGATATAGCAACAAACTCAGGGTTTGATGCTACCGCGATGATACAATCACGTGCTAGTAAAAAAATTTTACAAATACGATATTCTGAGCGGTATGTTGGAAAACCTAATTGTCTCGCGGAGACTATTTTCTGATACTCACGGTCAAACCAAACACTGATAAATGTTCTATCGTCGTGGAGATGTTGCACACGGTTGAGATCGGATTTTATTACTTCGATGATTTCGTCGTTCATGATTGTTAATTATATATATATATATATATATATATATATATATATATATATATATATATATATATATATATATATAAAAGATTTTTTAATTTAATTCGGAATAAAGTAAAATGTTCCATTCTGTTTTCTTCCAAATATAGGATCCTCACAAAAGTTTACCCGTACTTGTATATTCATGAGTGTTCTTAAATTTCGACCGAAAATAGAAACTCCTTCAGGGACGGTTATAGATTTGCTTAATTCTCTCAATGTGTGATCATTTTCTTGAATATTAGACAATAGATACCTTTTAAATTCTTCGATGTTAATAAGTTCTTCCCACACACGAATTGTTATATTGTCACGGCAACAGTACAATTTAATCATAAATTCATCATTATCTATATAACACCTAAAAATAGATTTTCTCCAACCCCATTCTTGATTTTGGCACCATTCCTCGTAACGGATGTCAAAATCTTCTTCATCGAATTTTCCATTAGTGAAATTTTCTTCGTCGTCGGGGGTCGTCGTCGAATCAGTCATTATATAAATATAAAAAATTATATGTTGTCTAAATTATATATTTTGATAAGTAAAACATTACAACCACGCGAATGAGACTTTATAATTGAACTTTTTTGAAATAACGCCGTCGGTGGTATGTCTCACAGATTCTATGTGGACACCGAAGTAAGTATAACGCAGCTGAATACAACGACGGAAAGTCTTTAATGATGTTGTCGTTAAACGCTGTCATAGGTCTCGATTTTTACCCCAAGGGGATTTTTATTATAACAATTTCCACTAGGAGTAACAATCCGTAAATTATCAACGCGATTATCTAATTTATCCACGTTGATATGGTAGACAACAAAACCGTCGTTGATGACCCTAGTGTAAATTTCAGTAATAAATCTATGAGCGAGATAAGTTCTTTTTTTTTGTTGTCCGACCATAACTGTAATTCTTTATTATTAATACAACGAAGAGGAACCCTTCTTCGTCGATATCTGACAGTTCCATTTCGAGATGCTTCGGATTTTACACTCAAAATTACCGATATAATTACCAGTGGTATAATTACTCGTAGAAATTATTTACCATAATTACCACGTTGAAAAATATATGCGAGCATTATATACCCATGCCGTCACGCGCAAAATATTTATCATTCGAAGACGAAACAGCGATTATTTCACCACGAGGAAAACAAAGACCCATAGACATCGGCGGCATGTCTCACAGATTCTATGTGGACACCGAAGTATAACGCAGCTGAATAAAACGACGGAAAGTCTTTAATGATGTTGTCGTAAAACGCCGTCACAGGTCTCGGTGTTCGGTTTTTACTCCCAAGTTAACTTAAATCGGATGTGAAACGTATTCCTCGTTCATTTTTTATATGAGATTTTATTTGTTTAATTTGGATGTTATTTTTTTTTTCTATCTACGTAGTCCTGCGGAGATTTTATAACCATCACACGGTGATTAATATGTGTATGTGTGTCATAATATCGTTTAAGCTCTTGATAGTTTTTCCCACCACAGCGAGAACATAATTGAGATTTTCCTCAAACACCTATGCCACATTGGTTACAAGGTTGTGAACCAAGACTTCCTCGTCAAATACTTTGCATGTGGGTGAAGCAGTATTTGTTTCTACATAATTGTCCACTTCGAGCTAATTTAACGATAGGTAACCAATCACAGCTGTAAAGAGACATATATAATATTTATTTAAATATTTGTCATAATTATATACATAGAAGAAAATTTCCATAATTACTATGAATTCGAAAGATTATCGAAAATTAAGCCTTGGAAAAAGACTATATTTAACATAGGCAGAATTTCAGGTGTATCAAAAACACTGATATAAAACCGAGCAGTGAAAGGTAAAATTCGTGAGTGTTTTAATGAATTTTACCGCAATGGAGCATCTCACTGTTGTTCGACATTCAGAATTATCGACAAGGATGTCAATGTGCCCACGATCGATGATACCATGAACGAAGAAAGAGCGGCAATGTTAATTTTACATATTGGACGATAAAAGTAATTTTTTAGAATAAAATTTGTTAGATACATCGAAGAAACGGATACTTGGATCATCGAAGATAAACTAGAACCAATTTTGAAAGATAACAAAACTGTTATTGTGAGTCGAGATTCCAAACCAGGGTTATTGGTCGGACTTGACAAACCATTCTATGAAAAATCTTATCTATAACAGCAGTTGTTTATGGGCTATATCCGATAAATGATAAACCCGATATTGAAAAACTAGCTCCGATGAAAAAATCATCGGAATCACTTCGTGATTCAACGTCAACGTTGAATTGTGTAGCGGAACGAATAATAGAACACTTCACGAATGCATCCCGGGGAATTAAATTTACTGATTTTCGACGTATAAAAATAACCGAATCTGGATTAACTGTAAGAGAGCGTGGAGCAGCAATTCAAGATGTTTCAAAACTAGAACGAATATTAAAATGTCCAATATCGGTAAAAGCACTCACCGGAGAGGTATTATATGAAGCGAAATAAAAATCAAGAGGAGCCTCTATTAAAATTATTGATCATAACAAACACGCGTGGACACCCGCGGTAACAATATTCCCACGGGATAGAACCGTAAGATATATCCCCGAGGAGTTCTCTCCAGAATTTTCCACAGAGGAGAAATTATTTGATTTTATTCAAAGTTGAGAAAAACGATCCTGTATCAGTGTAGTTATTACATAGTTTTGAAAAATCCGAGTGTAAATTCGATCATTTTGTAAGACCCAACGGAGAATTATACCGCAATGAAACCCTCCAACACGCAATGAAAAAAATCGCTAATGAGGTTTCGAAGAGTATTTCCTCGAAGAGTTTCGACGACGAACAATTACTAACAAACTGCTTTACAATTCCGTCGCCTGCAACTCATTTTGCGAGAAAACAAACTCATGGAAACCAACACTAAAGGAATTTTTATCAGATGTTAAATCAAGCTGTAAAGGATATGGCCATGGAGGATTATGGAATACATAATATACCCGCAAGAATATTATTTCCGTTGATATGGCCGCGTGTTATCCCGGGAGTTTTCCCGGGTATGGTGGCGCTCTACAGTTTCGTACTTTGCATAGGGTTAGAATTTTAAAGAAAAATAATTTTCTGGGTTTTCTTGACTGGTTATACTGGCAATATAATAAAGACTTTGTATATCTTAGGTGTTGGGAGAATAACTTCTTTCAATTCCCTTTATTTTGATGTATGATTGATGGGTGTACTTTAGGTTCTAGAGTATACAGCTTGGGCTAACTTAAGATGTGATCATGTAAACAAACTGCTAGCTCCGCATGGTCATTTTCACTTCCTGGACTTCAGAGGTAAATTGTAGAAAAATTGTCCGATAACTTTTTTTACTTTTCAGATGTTTTGTAATTTGTTTATTGCACTTTCAGAAGCTGCTATTGCCTACTTCAGTTAAATTCGTTTTCCCTAGTTTAATAACTGCTAAAATTAGTGTACTTTTGATTAATTCTGGCTAATTTTTCAAGCACAAGGGAGCATCCATTTTGTTATACAATGTGCTTATATCATGTACTATTTCCACAAGTGCAGTTTCCAAAGAAATATCAGACACATTACATCAAATTAGCATTGAGATATGCCAACATTATCTCCATTGTGCATGTTAGAAATGCAAACAACTTCACCTCACATACGTCACTATCTGAAAAGTACATACTAACCGATGAGCGCCCCCTATGGATTTGCCCGTGAATACTTCAAACCCTTCGGACATCCCACACATGAGATGACTCGCGTTGCGATTAATGGGCCACTACCCGATTTTGATTTAACTGGATTCGCTCGTATGGTATCATTTGAATTAGCTACAGGGTTTCATCCGTGTAGTTATGTTTGGCTTGGTAGACATATGTCTGAAAAGCATTGGATGTCAATAGTGCTGTTACGATATATGATTGATTGCGGTATGCCGATATCGTTAATTGTCAGTGAAGCAATTATATGTTATCGAGCTCAGACTGAAGTCTGGTTACTACTACCAAATCTAGATAGTATAATCAACGAAAATAGAAAACGATTTCCTAATATCGACGAAGAAGAAATCATGAAATGGTTCAAACAGCTATTTGAAAGTGAAAATAGACAAGAAAAAGATCGTGGTAGAAGAATAATTGATAAATTCATCGAAGGTGGTAAATACAACAATACAAGATATTCCTCGCGGTTGATCATAGACAGCGTCGAATACGATTTTATAATCGCTGATGTAACGAATAAAGGTAAATTTGTAAATCGTAAAGATACTTTCTTATCCGATGGAACTAAATTGGGTACAATTATTACTTACTGCGATGGACACAGTGTTCAGTGTACACATCTGAGGGCGTCTATGTTAGCTTATACTTCTATTAATTTATTTTCGATGATAAATAGATTTCCTGACACCGCAGTTAGAGTAGCCACTGATTCATTTTATATACACGCGAAACATAGCGGCGCAGTGGCTAAATTCACAATTCGGGATGAACCTTGGGGGTGTTGGAGAATTAAAAAGAGACGCTACATGAGTATTGCAAATCAGCAGATGTTACGATTAAAGAAAAATATTTGAAAAATGATCAAACATCAGAATTATCTAATGCACCACCGCGTTCTGATCCAATATGTAGATACAAAACAGTTTATTTAAGCGGCTGTGGTGGATCAGGAAAGACGACTCGTGCGATTGAATTATTTCATAGAAAATCCTGTGGATGTTCACACATTAATTTGATTGTGTTAACACCAACACATAGACTTGCCAGAGAAATGAAACAACGAGGGGTAAATAGCTGTACTCATCACAGCTTTTTTCGATGGAAAGGCGACAAATGGACTCCCGATTGAATGGGTGAGAAATTTATTCCTGAAATTATTATTTTGGATGAGATATGCACGGTGTCGTTGCATGTATTAAACAAATTTCTTGATTGGTTGTTATTGAAAAATGCTAAAATTGTCATGTGCGGCGATCCTGGCCAACCAGATCCATTTGTCGGTGTACCCCACATAATTGGTTGAAAAACACGTGGTAAAAACACTTGATACAATATTTAGTTGAAATCATTTACATGAATCTCGCAAAATATTCAGTTAACCCATGGGCAACACCAACGACACTGGGCAGCCACGAGGAAACCTTGGATTGTCAAATTAACGATTTCAATGGCAAAACCAATGACGCTGGGTATATTTTGCTTACCACGAGGAAGCCTTGGATTATCAGATTAACGATTTCCAAAATCTATTACCCCTACTAGGAAGAATTAGATTCACAAATTAACCATTCTAGCAGCATTTTTTGTGAAATAATTTCGGTTTCCGTAGAAGGCTTATTTTGCTTGAGAACTATGGTCTGTTCACCCTTCCTGCTGCTCCCGGTTAGGTTGGCCTGACGTTGGAGGCCAGTTGATTATGGGAACTACAGAGAGCACGATACACATATTTTTGTAAAATGCATATTCGATAAAAGAAGTTGATGTTCCGTCTTTTAAATTTCCCTGGTAAAACAAAGACATGCAGCAGGGCACGACGACCTAATTTTATAAATTTCCATTAGCTAAACTATGGCTTCTTACAAAAACGAGAAGAAAAAAAAACAAGGAAATGTTCGCCAGATCAAACCCTCCAACTTACCGAGATTTCTCTCAAAGATGCTCTCTTGGGGTTAGTTATTTTTGTTACTATTGTTTTGAATATTTCCATAAAGTGTCCGCATGTGATTATTCAGATGGCCTATTATCGAGGTCACGCCCTTCATGTTGGTGTACATTAAATCATTGTTATATTAGTAATAGTAGGTGAAGCAGTAACTAGTCGGTTGGCCCGTGACGGATTAGAAGCAAGAAGGAAATTTATACCAGTCCGTGACTCTGTCAGGGAAATTTATAAGAATTCCAGAATTCTCAGGTTGATTACGCAGAAAACCTGTTAGTGAAACAAAAAAAAACCTCTTATTCTTCAGCTTGAAAAAAAATAGCTGATGTATTGAAGTATCCAGACATTTACAAGATCTTAGGATCCAATGACTAAACTAACGAAATAAATTATGTAAGCAAGAAAGAAATATGATGAAGAAATGAAGCAGCAGAGAGGGTGAATCCTACAACGTTTTTAGACAAAATTTGATTGAAATCCTAAAACAAGCCGTCTTATATTCTTATTTTAACCAAAAAAAGGCGAACCCTACAACGTTTTCAGACAAAAAATTGATTGAAATCTCCCTACGAAATCATTTTAACTAAAAAAATGAAAACGATTTTTTAATTAATTTTGGTCGCAACTCGTTGTCATCCACCCTCTCTGCTGCTAAAGTTTTCAGTTCTGGGTTAATAATTCTTTTACGATTTTAACCGAATATTTGATCCAGTCCGATACGATATCGTGTCCGAGGATCATGTAGATTTATTGTTGCGAATCAGTGCGGAGTCGACTGAGCATGACTAAAGAAATCTCGAAATTGATTGAAGTCCATATCAGAACACCATGTCTGCCAAATATTTCTAAGAGTATGAGTATTAACTCCGTTGAATACAGAAAGAATATTGCAGTTATCTCTGATGACTTTTGGAACCTGAGTGTAGCGTTGAGTGACATATATCACGTCAGTGTTTTTGTGACGCCCACGGGAAAATATTCTAGCAGGATTCTTTTGTTTATCCAACATTATATCGTCGTATACGACTAAATTGTTAATATCTCCATCAATATCATCAATACTCGGTGCTTCATCGATATCGGTTATAAAATCAATGGCGTTCTCACCCTTAATTTCTGAAACGTTTTCATTAAAATCCTTTAACACTTCATCAATATCATCAATACTCGGTGCTTCATCGATATCGGTTATAAAATCAATGGCGTTCTCACCCTTAATTTCTGAAACGTTTTCATTAAAATCCTTTAACACTTCATAACATCGTTGATCATCTACGCTAGGGGCAATTCAATACAACTTATCCCACTTCATCCATCTCATTATTAAATTGAGCAACAATTGCGTTTTACCGGATCCAGATGGCCCGATTATAATCATCCGGATAAAGTTCGGTAGCGCTGCATGATGCTTAATTGGTTCTCTTGTTTTAGTCGCTGAAAAATCAATTATATCCATATTTCTATACATAAATTATGGATCTATATTGTGTGAAGTGTAAAACGCGTACTGGCACAGATGATGTGACGACGGTTACAACTAAAAATAACCGATCAGCGCTTTCTGGTAAATGCGTGCAATGTGGTACAAAGAAATTTAGATTTGTGTCTATGAGATCTGATTTTAAAAAAAACGAGGAGGTGATATCGCAGCCAAATTGGCAAAGCTCCCTGGAACCCCATGGGCAAAGTACCCCGGAGAAAAGCACCTTCCAGGATATAGCTACTGTGGACCGGGAACCAGACTTGATATCAGACTCAATAATCAAAATCAACCCAACCCCGGTGAAGAACCAATAAACGCCATTGATAAGGCCTGTCACCTTCATGATGTTGCTTATAAAAGCAGCAATCTGCAAAGCAGGCATCTCGCAGATGTGAAATTAATTCATGCGTTAAATGGTATTCCTGATAAATCTTTTAAAGAAAAATTGGCTTCATTTTTAATAAAATCGGCTATGAAAAGTAAATTGATGTTAGGTGCTGGTAATAAATAACAACATGGAATCTATTTATTATTCCCCAAGAGGATACTGGAGGGGTAACGCTGCAATCAATTAACTCGCTAGAGCTGCAAAAGTGAAAAAAACCACTGCGGCTCATTGGTTATCCAAACAGGCACTATGGCAAATTTATCTACCACCGCCTAAACAAATTCAATTCTCGCATTTTGATGTGACCGCTCCTAATGAAGTTCATCAGGCTGATATATTATTTCTGCCACATGATCGTGGTTACAAATATGCGTTAACCGTAGTTGATATTGCAAGTCGATACAAAGAAGCAGAACCGTTAAAAACAAAATCAGCCACTGAAGTCGCTTCTGCATTTGAGAGGATTTATCGAAGGGGTCCTCTGCACTGGCCAAATCTATTGCAGGTTGATCCTGGCAAGGAATTTCAGGGTGTAGTGTTATCTACAATGAAACATCATAATGTCACCATACGACGAGGGCATACTGCGCTACATCGCGATCAGGCCATTGTAGAACGATTTAATCGGACGATTGCTGAGCGGTTATTTGGATATCAATACGCAAAAGAATTCATTCAAGAAAAGCGATCCAGTGAATGGGTTAAAAGATTACCATCTGTGATTACTGCACTGAATAACGAGATTACTAGAACAATCAACATGAAACCTATCAACGCGATTAAAAAGAAGTCAATACCCGTACAACCACAAAAAGATTTCCCTAGAAACGCTAGCGTTTCTCAACCAATTCTTGGTAGTAGTGTCATTGTGAGGTACTTATACGAACCAGGAGAGCTTGAAGGGGGTAGAAAAAGGGCTACTGATCCTATTTGGAGCGTCACTACGCATAAGATATCTAGTATAACACGATCAACTGGTAGACCTCCAGTCTATAAACTGGATTCAACTGCCCCTCAGCGGGGTTTTACTCGACAACAACTACAAGTGATTCCCGAGGATACTCAATTGCCACCGCATGGTCTTAACTAGCACCGTTGCGTCTATTGCACTCAAGACAAGTAAACATCACATTGTTTCTGACATGACCGAGATTGTTATTTTTTCTGTCTACGGTGAATTGGCGAGGATCCTTATCCGAATACTGCCAACGCATTATACAATTGCAACTCGCGCAGTGATTATTCTGTTGTTTCTTCAAAGTGATTATTAGTTCAGCATCAATATCAAATTCTCGTTGTTTTTTTTGTCCTGTTGTTTGTAACCGGAGATTTTTTTATTAATGATGCTAACATCAATATCACTTATTGTGGTGTCATTATCATCGAAAACAACTCTCCGAAGTTGATTTATTTTTCGTACTCTGGATACTGCGAGATAGACTAAATTTGACCATTCGATGCGATTATCTACCATCCAAACAATTGTATCCGATATAGTCAATCCCTGTGAAGAATGTATCGTCGCTGCGTATCTTAGCGTCCACGGGGATTTATTAGCACGCAATGCATCTTCAACGACGCTGATATCAACCAGCACAATATCATTTAATACAAGAATTTGTTTTTCACTCTGTCCTGGAATATCAACTTCAATATTCTGTTTTCGTGTATCCGATGGCCTATAACAAAGGGGTACTGGAAGCGTTGCAAATTTTTCTTTATGCAATTCAAATAACTTAATCTGAAGTGTATCCCTGACTATTTTTCTACTTGCAATGATCAAATCGTTTGGTCTCCACGCTTCCCAGAAATCATTCATTGGGGTTTCTGAAATCACTTCACGCGCTATTTCGCATTGGATTCTATCCGGTTGTAATCTAATTAGCGCTTTGAACTCGCGTAATCGTTCATCAAGTGATCTATAATCAGTGGTGATTTCTTCATAGTAGTCTACAAAACCCTTTAGCCATTCATGTGGAGATGCACCGACAAATGGTGGTGGTTGGCCTTGATCACCGCACATGACGACTTTTGTGTTTTTGTTTAACAACCACTCAAGAAATGTTTTTAATACATCTAATGACACTGTGCATATTTCATCCCAAATTATGATTTCAGGAATGAATTTCTCACCCATACGCTCAGGAGTCCATTTGTCACCCTTCCATCGAAAAAAACTGTGATAAGTGCAAGCATTTACCCCTCGTTGTATCATCTCTCTGGCGAGTCTGTGAGTCGGTGTTAGCACAATTATGTTAGAAATGCTAGCGTTTCCACGACGAAATAATTCAATTGCACGAGTTGTCTTTCCTGACCCACCACAACCGTTTAAATAAACTGTCTTATATCTACATACTGGATCAGATACCGGTGGTGCATTAGAAAATTCTGATTGAATTTCAATACGGTTACAACAAAGATATTTATCATCCATGGCAACGTCTGCGGATTCACAATACTCATGTAGCATCTCCTTTTTAAATCGCCAACTCCCCCAATTTTCTTCGGGATCTGTGAATGCCGCTACAGCTGATTTTTACTTATTGTGTATATACATCGAATCAGTAGCCACTCTAACCGCGGTATTAGGAAATCTATTTATCATCGAAAATAGATTAATAGAAGCATAGGCTAGCATTGAACTTCTCAAATGTGTGTACTGGGAATTATATCCATCACAGTAGGTAACAACCGTACCTAATTTCTCACCATTGGATAGAAAAGCATCCTTACGGGATACAAGTTTTCCCTGTTTCATTAAATCCGCTACAATAAAATCGTATTCAGCGACATCTATGATCAACCGCGAAGAGTATTTTGCGTTGTCGTATCGTCCACCCTGGGTAAATTTACCGATTATTCTTCTTCCGAGATCTTTTGCTTGTTCTTTTTTAATTTCAAATAACTTCTTAGACCAATTTATGATTTCTTCTTCACTAAAATCTGGAAACTGTTTTCGTAGTTCGCTGATTATACGATCTAGATCGGGTTGTGGTAGCCAAACTTCTTTCTGAGCTCGATAGCATATAATAGCCTCGGAAAAAATCAACGATATTAGCATACCACAATCAATCATATATCTCAATAGCACTATTGGCATTCAGTGTTTTTCAGATAGGTGTCTACCGAGCCAAACATAACTACACGGATGTAACCCTGTAGCTAATTCAAATGATATCACACGAGCGAATCCGGTTAAATCAAAATCAGGCAATGGTCCATGAATCGCAACACGAGTCATTTCATGCGTGGGGTGTCCAAATCGTTTGAAGTACTCAGCGCATTCCCCATACCCGAGAAAACTTCCGGGATAACACGCGGATATATCAATTGAAATCATACCATCACGTGAGTATTTCGTATTCCACAGTCCTCCATGACCAAATTCGACGCAACTCAATTTAACATCCTCGAGAAAATCATTTCGTGTTGGACGCCATGAGTTTTTTTCTCTTGCGAAGTGAGCTACCACTGATGGAATAGTAAAACTATCCGTGAGTAGTTTTTCATGGGAATTCTCCGGTGAAAAATCACTAGCGATTTTTCTCATTCTGTTATCTAATTCTTCAACGCGATATAATTCACCATTTGGTTTTACAAATTGATCGAATTCTTCATCACTTCTAAGTAACCACACTGACACAGGATCATCCTTACACAACGCATGAATAGCATCGAATAATTTCTCTTCATAGAAAACATCCCCGACGAACTCCTTAGGGATATATTTCACGGTTCGTTCTCGTGGAAATATTGTTACCGCAGGTGTCCACGCGTGTTTGTTATGATCAATAATCTGTATTGGCGCTCCATTTTTGTTATATTTCGGTTCGTATAAAACCTCTCCGGTTATCGTCATAACGGTTATTGGGAATCGTAATGATGTTTCTAATTTAGCTATATCAGAAATTTTTGCACCATGCTGTTTCACTGTCAGTTCCCACTCGGTTATTTTCCTACGTCGCAGAACAGTTAGTTTATTTCCTCGGGATGCATTTGTGAAGTGTTATATTATTCATTCTGCTACACAATTAAGCCCTGACGAATATTTCATAGGAGCTAGTTTTGCGATATCGGGTTTATCATTTAACGGATATATCCCATAAACCATTGCTGTTACGGGATAAGATCTTTCGTAGTATAGTTTATCAATGCCGGTTAGAATCCCTGGTTTGGAATCTCTACTCACAATGACAGCTTTTTTATTCTTGAGGATTGGTTCAAATTTATCCTTAATAATCCATTTGCCATCGACTTCGATAATGAATTTGAATCGGAAAAAATACCGTTTTTCCCCAACACGTGAAATTATCACTGCTGCTTTTTCATCATTCATGGTAGCGTCAACAACACCATCAATTCGAAATGTTGACCAACAATAAGATGCTCCATCACGCTTAAATTCATTAAAACAATCTCTGATTTTACTAATCATGGCTTTATCAAGAATTGTATTCTTTGGTGTATTAGAAACCATATCGAGATTGAATTGAGCATCTTTCCAGGGTAATTTCTTGGACGTTTTTTTTGGTTTATCGAGATTAAATTTAGGATTGATTTTCAATAATCTCCTAAACTCTTTCATATTTCCGTCAACTGGACGTTTTTTGGGTTTATCGAGATTAAATTTAGGATTGATTTTCAATAATCTCTTGTTACGTTTTTTTGGTTTATCGAGATTAAATCTAGGACTAATTTTTAATAATCTCTTAAACTCTTTCATGTTTCCGTCTCTTGGACGTTTTTTGGGTTTATCGAGATTAAATCTAGGATTGATTTTCAATAATCTCTTAAACTCTTTCATGTTTCCGTCTCTTGGACGTTTTTTGGGTTTATCGAGATTAAATCTAGGATTGATTTTTAATAATCTCTTAAACTCCTTATCAGCATTGAATTCAGCATTTTTCGAAGGCGTTTTCCTTAATTCATTCATGCTATAATTAAAACAAGCATTTAAATGAAAGATTTTTATATAATGAATCACTGCAAGTGGCTTATGATTGGATCAATAACCCCGTGTAACAAATCATGCAGAAATGAGTTCTGTGGGTATCATATGCAAAGCTTTCGACGTGGAAGCCTTGGTCCGTTACCCTGTATTCTATGTGGAGTTGGGGTCAAAGGAAAATCTCAGTTGTGTCTAAATTGCGGTGGTAAGCGATACAGGGAGTTGAAGCGATATTATGATAAAAGAATAAAAAATGGACAATCAATCAGAAATTTTGACCCTGACGCTGACAAAGTCCCTGACGCTGACAAAGTCCCTGACGCTGACACTGATAAAGTCAGTATCCTTGACAGAGTCAGGGATAAAATCATAAGAACTCCTCAAGACTACATTGAAAAATTTATCATTAAACCAAACAATGAATTAGACAAACAATAGTATTATGTATACGAATGAACCAAGAATTCAGACAACACCCTGTGATCACAAATTATGAAGCATCTAGTGATGGTGTTGTAAGAAACCGCAGACTGAAGAAATCAGTTGGTGTTGTGAATAATCAAGGGTATTTGAGGTTTACTGTTAGGGAGGGAAAAGAAACGAAAACTTATTACAATCATCGTTTCGTGTTTGAATGTTTCAATGGATTGATCGAGGATGATTTTGTTATCGATCACAAGGATTCTAATCCGAAGAACAATTTTTTATCGAATCTGCAAGCTATCACACAGAGTGAAAATTCCAAACGAGGTGGGACTGGAAAATGCTCAAAAAAAGCGAGACCAGTAAAATCTTTGAATACAACAACTAACGAAGAAAAAATATTTCAATCGATATATGAAGCCAGTGGGTACTTCGATATTTGTAGAGCCTCAGTACGATTTGTTGCCGAGGGAATTTATCGATCTGCGTTTTCAAAAAATCGCGGACAGAAAATTAAATTTAGCTATATCTGATGCGTCATATTTTTCATTTAGAAATATATAATTGTTATAGAATAATGAATTCTGAAAACATGAATAGCATTTTATCCGAGATTTCAAAATTGAAAAGTTGGGATATTGAACTATCAGATGGGTTAAATCCTGATCAAATCATGTCTGATTTTCAGGATATAGAATACGGAGTTAACAACAATAAATATATGCTACCAAAGAAGTATGCGCTCATCAAAAAAATTCAGAATTCTATTAAGGACTCTCTCGCATTTTCCAGTGACGTAAGTGTGTTCGCTCCGTTGTATACCATCGTAGAACGAATACGAAAAGAATTGGGGTACGAATACGAATTGAAAAAGGAGGTTAATTCTAAAGTTAGAAACCTACGAGCGTTAATTTTAGAAAATGAACAATTTTGATTGACCGACCATTTATCATTATTTGATTGACCGACTATTTATCATTATTTGATTGCCCGACCATTAATCATTTTTTTTAGCCGACCCTCAAGGGATGTCAAAAATCGATGGTGTTAGGTCGGGATTGAAAAATTGTTTTGCAATTGAAAAATTGTTTCTGATTTTAAATAATGGTCAATGAAGCATTAACAACCCGATTGACTCGTGAACGACTGGATGCAATTAAGAGATTTGTACCAATTCGTGACTCTGTACGGAATAAACTACAACAACGACAGAGTCTTCAGACTGATTTTGCTGCGGGATCTGAAGAATTGTTTAAACCAGTAACCACAGCAACGAAGGAGATAGAGCGTGCTATACTGGGAGATGATCCTGACGGTAAAAGAAAAGAAGAGGGTCTTATTCCTGTGTTAGAAAAAATAGCAAAAAGAACTAAACAAACAAAAAAATCCTTGCAATCACTTCCTCAGGATATATCAACCGCTTCGAAACGAAAATTTAAAGGATTTCAGGAAGAACTAGTTAGTGGACTACCTAAATCAATTATATTTACCGAGAGCGCTAAACAACAAATTCTCAACGAGGATATAGACAATTTAGGTGAATTCGCTGCTAACAGCTATGATTCACAAGAGAAGTTTTTCACGGACAATTATTCGGATTATAGAATGTCACATAATGAATGGGCTGATATAGTGTATGAAATAAATACTGGGAGTTTAGATAGAAGGATGAAGGAATACAGAGACTTCAAGAGAAAATTTCAACTCCAAATAAGACGGCCATACGATGAGAAGAAATTATCGGGGAGTGGTCTAGTTGGAAACGCTAGCGTTTCATGTCCTGGTAGTGTTCTCAGTGATATATCACGATTAGAGGTTCTTGTAGGAGGGTTCCGAGCCGGAAATAACTCACCGGAAATAATTAATGAAGCAGCTGATATCTGTAGACGGATATTTCAAGGCGGTATCATGGATATCAAAATATATCGAGATTTCATTGGCGAGTTAGCGGAAGGTGGGTATCATAGTGATTAAATAAAAACGCTAGCGTTTCCAATTGAAAAATGGTTTCTGATTTCAAATAATGATCATACACTACAATCATGATAAACCAACCCCCGTCTATGTAGTTAATTCATGGTTTCCGGTTTATAGAGCATACTACGGAGATGGTTTAGGCAATACCATTGCGGGGTTATTTGCAAGAATGGCTCCAAAATTGATGCAGTTAGCTAAACAATTATCAATGAAAGCAATTGATGTTATTCGTGATAAGGGGATTAGTGCTGTTGGAGATTTTGCCGGGAAAGCGTTTTCAGTCGCGAAGAATAAATTAACATCATTGGTGAGACGAAAAAAGAAACCGGTACCATTGCCATCTACAGCAGAAATGCCTGCAAGTGTTAGTAGAATTATAAATAACGCAGTAGATGAAAAATTAGCGTCGATGGCTTTAACTCCCGACCAAAGCAATATTGCAAATATGATAGCAGGAAGCGGCTTTAAAAAACTACGTCGATGAAAATCGTTTATGATTTCACGATTTAGACTCTGATAAATAGAATAAAATGTTCAAAAAATCACATGATCCGGCGTTTGATATAGACGCCCCAGTTGGCAAGGATGATTCTGTACGCGATTATCAATATTACGCTTATCATGCAATAGACGCAAATAGTCGATCGCGAATTGAACTTCAAGTCCATGATACCAGTAAATATTTTTTGCCTTGTGAAGCGTTTATCGAAGTAGAAGGAAAACTTGTAACAGCTGCTGGAGCACCGTATCCAGCTGGTACTCAAGTCGGTTTTGTCAATAATGGTATTATGGCGTTATTTGAGAGTGCAAGATACCTCATTGATGGAAAAGAAATCGAGTCGATAGATCGCGATGTTGATGTGGCTACAACAATAATCGGGTTAGCGAGATATTCTGATGATTATACAAGATCAGCAGGACCTTCTATGATGTTTGCAAAAGATGTTAAAAATACCGCTGGAGGAATTCAATTTGTTGTAAGACGACCAAAAAAAGTCAGTGCTGCTAATGATGATGCTGATGTCGAGGCTGTAGTTATAAACAACGACGTTAATTTCAATCTAGGAGCCGCAACACGTATTTCAATGTTGCAAGGGGCTAGTAAATCATTTTCATGCGCTATTCCACTGCATCACATATTTGGATTCTGTAGAAACGTCCGAAAAGTTATCTACGGGGCGAAGCATACAGTAGCGCTTGTACGAAAGGGTGATGATAATGACCCAATTTGGAGGATTCCAGCAGATGCTGCAAATCCCAATGCTGATGCCGGTAAAGTTATTTTAACAAAAATATCATTGTGGATGGCAATGTTGACTCCAGCAATCACCGCAGAAGAACGGTTACTATCATTTATGGACCAAGGAGGAAAGTCGTTGTTAAGTTGGTTAACCGTGAGTACAGATGTTAAACAATCAAATCTGAACGGGTTATTCACGTGGAATCTAGCATCAAAACAAGGTGTTTCAGCTCCACGTCATATATTTGTAGCGCTACAGGATAACACACGAGTTGGCAATCAACTCTCCAGCCATATGATATTTGATCCATTAGGTGTGAAAGACGTCTCACTGAGAATAAACGGTCAGCAGGAACCATCCGAAGATGTGCAACTCGATTACACAGAAAATCATATTGCACGCGTGTATCATAGATTATTGTCGTTCATGGCACGTGATCAAAATGTCGATACTGGTCTACAAATATCACAATACGACTTTAAGAATTTATACCCGATCTATTACTTTTCGCTGGAACATCTCGATTTAACAAGACAGTCCGTCGTTGATATACACTTTAGAGCTAATGTAACCAAGCCTGATGCTATTGATAATTATAGAGCGGTTGCTGTCATTCTCAGTGATAAATCAATGCTACTTGAAGGTGTTGGTGGAAGAATGAGAGTGGTAGATGCCCCAGTGGAAAACATGTAATTGAAATTGTAAACGATTTAGAATCAATCAATTATGTATAATGTCATATAGTGTTATTAGTGTTGCGTTAACTCCCGGTCAATTAAAAAAATTGCAATCGGAATCAGCTAAAAAATGTGGAACCACAATCACGTTGAAACCCAACCAAATGACTGGTGGTGCAAATAAATTATCACTGACAACTCGTCAAATAAAACATTTCAATGATGCACTTGCAGCCAAAAAAGGTGTTCAGATTACTCTTTCTGCGGCTGCTATCAAAAATATGATTAAAACAGGCGGTATATTTCCATTGTTAGCTGCAATACCAGCATTGATTGCAGCAGAAGCCCCAGCGGTGGCTAAAGCGGCTGCGTTAGGAGCCGTTGGTACTGCAGCAGGAATGGCACTAAAGAAAGCAGCTGGGAAAGGATATAAAAAAGGGAAAGGGTCTAAGACTACCAGGAACCCCGTATTCGTGGTACAGCGGAAAGGGTCTAAGACTACCAGGAACGATTTATTAATTCAGGAATCGAAGATTCCTATGTCCAATTTTGATTTGGATGCTGCTAAAAAACTAGCGATTAAAAACTTCAGAGGTGTCTTTATGAAAGATCAATTACCACATCAACCAAACAGCGTTGAAACCGGAATCATTAATTTAGATATCAGCACTGGACCCGGAACTCACTGGGTTGCATACGCTATTGATCCACGTGGGATTGTTTATTTCGATTCATATGGATTAGCCCCACCAAAAGAGTTTATGCGGTATATAAAAACCCTTCCAATGAAGACTTGGTATTCTACGCTACCAACACAAACGATGATTGACCCACCAATATGCGGCAGCGAAGTATTAAATGTCCTTGACGCTATTTCTAACTCCTTGAGTAACCCAAGCGGAAAACCACCACATGTTGTCGTTAATGAATACACTAGTAATCGCTGGCAACGACGAAGTCGTCAAAAACGATTTTAGAGAGAGAAAGAGTTTTACAATAACATGATTGATATTTGGGGGAGATCTTTGAAACCCAAACCCGATGTCACTGCACCACCTGATTCTGTCAAGGATATAAAAAAAATAATTGAAGATGAAATCGCTGAGACGTTGAACTTAACAAATGTTGATCCTAATGAAATAGTTGTATTTCAAGACAAACAGGGTAAATTGAAATCCAGTGATGTGTCATTGAATGACATTTTGATACGGCAGCGCGACGCCGCTGAAAACTCTATTGCGCTGTATTCCAACGACGGACGACTTAAATCAGGCGCACTTGTGTCTACGATCACCGACGCGATTGCTACCAACGAACGTGAGCTGAATGATCTTATACGAGGTTATAATAGTTTTCGCAAAAATGTCATACATAAATTCTTTGGAACACCGCTTGTGGTTGGCATGACTCTCGCTGAAATCAAAAACTATCTATCGCTATTCTTTTTTAACAAGGACGCGGGAAGGATGATGAATGAAAATGAAATCAAGGCAAATTATCTCGATATTTACAATGATATTTCTAAAATAGAAGAAAATGTTGAGCGGGTACAAAAACCCACTAACGACGTCATTGTTAGGTTTTTTGGATCCCCACCTGTGGCAGACTCGACTCTCGCTGAAATCACTGAGTTTATTATCAGGCATACTCACAATGCCTACGTCGCTAATAATTTCTTTGGTGTCCCGGCTACATCTACGATGACTCTCAAAGATATTAATATGTTTATGGTGAGACAAACAAAACTTAATACCATCGTTGATAGATTTCTAGGGAGAACACCTGTTTCTGAAACCACATCGTTGACAGGCCCGACCCTCGCTGAAATTAAAAGCGCTATTGACGAACAAAAATCCACCAACAAAATGATTAAATATTTCTTTGGAATCTATAACGATAGCAATATCACGACGACATATTTTGACCTCGTTACTGATTATCAAACCCGAACAACTATGGCATTTAATATCCTTTTATTTACATTTTTTCAACGCCGCGATGGAACGATAATGAAAAATACCGAAATCAAAAAAACCTATCTCGACGTTTACGACGATATTCTTAAACTAAAAGAAACCTCTGAAAGGGTAAAGCATGGGACCCTTGATTGGGTAAAAGAATCTAATGCTAAATTGAAAGTCAATATCGAGAAGTGGCCTCGTGGTATCTACAGGATGACGTTAATCTCTGACAAGCAATTTGATATCATCGTAAGCAGCAGAGGGGGCGAATCAGACAACTTTTTTTTGTTTTTATTTTTGATTATACCCCCTCCAAAATAACACTAGACCCTTCTCGCGAAAAAATAAGTCTCCGACCCTTGTCTGAAAACATTCGCGTCGCAACGTCGTTGTCACTCACCCCCTCTGCTGCTAGAACTTTCAGTTCTAGGTTAACCGAATATTTGATCAAGTCCGATACGATATCGTGTTCGAGGGTCATGTAAATTTATTGTTACAAATCCGTGTGGGGCAGACTGAGCATGACTAAAGAAATTTCTAAATTGATTGAAGTCCATATCAGAACACCATGTCTGCCCAATATTTCGTAGCGTATGTGTATCAACGCCGTTGAATACAGCAAGCATATTACAGTTATCTCTAATCACTTTTGGAATCTGAGTGTAGCGTTGAGTGACATAGATCACATCAGTGTTTTTATGCCTGCCTCTGGAAAATATTCTAGCAGGATTTTTTTGATTATCTAACATGACATCGTCGTATACAACTAAATTGTTGATACTTCCATCGAGGTCATTCACGGATGGCGCCTCGTCAATATCGGTTATAAATTCAATAACATCCTCGGCGGCAATCTCTGAAGCGTTTTCATTAAAATCTTTTAGCACTTCATAGCATCGTTGATCATCTACGCTAGGGGCAATTAAATACAACTTATCCCACTTCATCCATCTCATTATTAAATTGAGCAACAATTGCGTTTTACCGGATCCAGATGGTCCGATTATAATTGCGCGGATAGAGTTTGGTAGCGCTGCATGATGCTTCACTGGTTCTCTTGTTTTAGTCGCTGAAAAATCAATTATATTCATATCTCTATACATAAATTATGGATCTATATTGCGTGAAGTGTAAGGCGCGTACTGGCACAGATGACTTGACGACGATTACAACTAAAAATAACCGATCAGCGCTTTCTGGTAAATGCGTACAATGTAGTACAAAGAAATTTAGATTTGTTTCTAAACCCAAAGAACTCAAGGAACCTTTAAAAAAAAACGAGGAGGTGATATCGCAGCCAAATTAGCAAAACTCCCTGGAACCCCATGGGCAAAATACCCCGGAGAAAAACACCTTCCAGGATATAGCTACTGTGGACCGGGAACAAGACTTGATATCAGACTCAATGATCAAAATCAGCCCCGACCCGGTGAGGAACCAATAAACGCTATTGATAAGGCCTGTCACCTTCATGATGTATCTTATAAAAGCAGTAATCTGCAGCACAGGCATCTAGCAGATGTGAAATTAATTCATGCGTTAAATGCTATTTCTGATAAATCTTTCAAAGAAAAATTGGCTTCCTTTTTGATAAAATCGGCTATGAAAAGTAAATTGATGTTAGGTGCTGGTAATTAATAACAACATGGAATCTATTTATTATTCCCCAAGAGGATACTGGAGGGGTAAATCAGCAATCCATAAACTCGCTAGTGCTGCAAAAGTGAAAAAAACCACTGCGGCTCATTGGTTATCCAAACAGGCACTATGGCAAATTTATCTACCACCGCCTAAACAAATCAATTTCTCGCATTTTGATGTGACCGGACCCAATGAAGTTCATCAGGCTGATCTATTATTTCTGCCACATGATCGTGGTTACAAATACGCATTAACCGTAGTTGATATTGCAAGTCGATACAAAGAAGCAGAACCGTTAAAAACAAAATCAGCCACTGAAGTGGCTTCTCCATCGATGAGACGAAAACTTTCATCGAAGGCATCAAAGGGGATGCAACGAGGATGATAACAGCCATTGAAAAAACAAAAATTCCTCATGAGAAAACCAACAACGTAGTATACACGATCCAACACGGATCATTTGCGTGGACACCTACAAACAACACATTAGATATCACTGCAACGGTTAAGGGTATTTATCGATTAACACTGGTGACACCATGGCCTCAATTTAATATATCATCGTCGAGTTCATCCGGGGTCAACAATACGATTTCAACGATCATCGACAAGGGTACAACTGAAAAGTTCACTATAACAACTACTGATAGAACTTTGATTGGGGTTTCAACAACGTGGTATGTGGAATTCGTAGCGGATTTAAGTAAATCGTACTTGAAAACGATAGCGTATTTAAAATAAAAATGATTTCATCATCGCAATATCGCTATGATCAGGTCAGAGAGTATCAAACTAGACTCAAAACCTTGTCTGAGGAGTATGAATTGAAAATTAAAAAATACCGCAGGAGAATTACCGCAATTGATGTTACTGTGTACGCTGTGAGTGGTGTAATCACCGGAGCTGGTATTATACTGTCTTCAGTGACAATGACGGCTCCGATAGCTGTTCCAATTTGCATTTCTGCGGCAACAACAATCGCTGGAATAATTTCAATAATCACAAAAAAAATATCCTCATGCAGCCAACGGAAACTACAAGACTACATAATTCAATTTCATGTTGTGTCTACTGCATACTCGCAATTATCCTCATTGATATCGTCATCTCTCGATGATACAATTATATCAGAGGGTGAGTTTTCAGCGATGGTAGATATATATGATTCTGCGATGTCAAAATTAGAAATACATCATGAATATAATAACAATGACAACACAGATGCAATTACTTCAACAAATAGTGGAGAACACAAACCCAGTACAAACAAGCATGATCTCAATAACCTCAACGAATCCAGAATTCAGTGTGAATTTCCCCTCTCCAGTCCCAGTGAAGGAGATAGCGCTAGCAAAATTACGAGTATACCACAGTTGGCCAAATATTAGGTCAAAATCATTTGGTGGTCAACAACCCAATAATTCACTGGTATTTGCAAATAAGAATAAACCCGACGGTACCCCAGACTGGAACGTTGTTTCCATACCAACCGGATCATATCAAATTGAACAAATCAATGATGAATTCGCGCGTAGAATAAAATCGATTACTGGAAAAGAATCAAAAATAGCTATAACAGTTCATGTGCCGACACTATCATCTGCCATTGAAATAAGCACAGAGGGTTATGTCGTAGATATCTATCAAAGTTCTATTAGAACCGTACTGGGATGGCCTGAAATCCCACCCGGGGGAAAAACCGTTAAATTACCAGAACCACAAAAAACCGATTATATCACAGACAGGATAAAATCTGATAATCCAATAAAGAGTTATAGATATTATGATAAGTCGTATTTTTTCATTAGAGTAGAATATGATGAAAAAATAAAACTTATTCATCATCTTGCTAACCGGGATAAAATCACTGAAAATTTCACAGCTTTCAATAACGATATTTCGTTGTTGTTTATATCACTTAGATCCGGCACTCTCACCCGAGGTGAATTTATCAGTGTCGTAGAAACATGTAACAAAATCATCAATGACATGGAAACATTTCATTCACAAATTATTCAAGAGGTATTAGGTGACAGTAGTCCTAAAACAAGAGATTTTTTTGCAATAGACTATAAGATCCGCATAAGAGATATTCCAACATTCAAACTACCAGGATATAATCTCTTAGAACTACAAAAATCTCTCGATGATGCCATCGATGAAGGTTTCAAAAAAATCCATGATACGTGGAAAAAAACACCATCACAACCACAAACAACTATCCTCAAACATAATAATGACCCAGATGGTGGTAGCAGGCATATTGCTCCGTTCAACGTGAATATTTCATCGGTGATTGCGCTCAATTTAGTATGTGATGTGATCGAAGGAAGCTATCAAATAAATTTAGAACGATCAAATCAAGCTCAGCAAGGATATATTTTGTATTCATTTGCACCAACAGCTCCTCCAGGATTTTTAATAATTGAGTCCCCGGTGAATCCAGTCTATATGCGATGTCATAATAATTCATTAACCAGAATTAATTTCAAACTCACAGATCAGTCTAATAATCTGATTGATTTACAAGAGGAGGTTTTACAAATTAGTCTATTTGTGAAATCATAAATGATTTTCGTCCTAAGGACTGGATCAAATATTCGGTTAAAATCACCGTAAACCTAGAACTGAAAGTTCTAGCAGCAGAGGGGGTGAGTGACAACGACGTTGCGACGCGAATGTTTTCAGACAAGGGTCGGAGACTTATTTTTTCGCGAGAAGGGTCTAGTGTTATTTTGGAGGGGGTATAATCAAAAATAAAAACAAAAAAAAGTTGTCTGATTCGCCCCCTCTGCTGCTTCGTAAGCGGTAAAACCTATTTTGGTGGCACCGCAACAGTAATTATCCGGGGTGAAGAAGAATTTGAGATTGTCGCGGTTGATAGTACGATTAGATCAAAAATATCCTGGTGCTTAGAATTCATATGCGAAGTAAATAACTAAATTGAAAGGATTTCACAATTGAAAACGCTAGTATTTTTAAAATAACAATGATTTCATCAACTCAATGTCGCTATGATCAGGTCAGAGAATTTCAGAATAGACTCAAAACCCTCACTGAGGAGTATCAAATAAAAATAAAAAAATACCGACGAAGAATCACCGCAATTGATGTTATTATGTACTCGGTGTCAAGCGTTCTCGCTGGCGCCGGAATAATACTTGCATCGGTTACAATGATTGCCCCGGTCGTAGTTCCAATTTGCATTTCTGCGGTGGCTACAATCGGGGGTATATCAAACGGGATAGCAAAAAAGATATCATCATGCAGCCAGAGTAAACTGCAGAATTACTTACTTCATTTTCATATTGCATCAACCGCATACTCGCAATTATCATTGATGATATCGTCGTCACTCGATAATACAATTATATCAGATAGTGAATTCTCAGCGATGGTCAGTATTTTTGATTCCGCGATATCAAAATTAGAGCGACAACATGAATATAATAACAATGACAACACCGATGGAATCAGAAAACACGAACCCAAAAAACAAAATGATCTCAATAATATCAACATTACCAGATTGTGAGTTCTCAGTGATGGTCAGTATTTATGATTCCTCGATACCAAAATTAGAAATAAATCATGAGTATAATAACAATGACAACACCGCAGGAATTACTTCAACGAATAGTGGAGAACACGAACCCAGTACAAACAAGCATGATATCAATAACATCAACGAATCCAGAATTCAGTGTGAATTTCCCCTCTCCGGTCCCAGTGAAGGAGATAGCGCTAGCAAAACTACGAAAGTATCACAGTTGGCCTAATATCAGATCAAAATCATTTGGTGGTCAACAACCGAATAATTCACTGGTGTTTGCAAATAAGAATAAACCCGACGGAACACCAGACTGGAACGTCGTTTCGATACCAACAGGGTCATACCAAATCGAACAAATCAATAATGAATTCGCGCGTAGAATAAAATCGATTACTGGAAAAGAATCAAAAATCGCTATAACAGTTCATGAACCAACACTATCATCCGCAATTGAGATAAGCACAGAAGGATATGTCGTAGATATCTGTCAAAGTTCTATTAGAACCGTACTAGGATGGCCTGAATTACCACCGGAAAAATCCACCACCGACTTAACCACGGATGTACAATCATATCATGAAATCAATCCCAGTTATCGAGATGATTTATCTGATATAAGAAAGGAAAAATCGCCGATAGATTTATATTCACCAACAAAGACACATTGCAATGGGATTTTATCATTAAAAGAACAACCGACTCATCTGTTACTATTTCATTTACGCTAACTGACGTCCGTGGTTATTTTAATGAGATTAAACAATTATATGACACACAACTAGAACAACTACGGAAAACAAGATCGCAAAAACACGTTGAAATAATAAATCAGCTTATATCGGACATGGAATATATCTATGAACTAATTATTCAAACAATAATTAATGACAACAGCGACAATAAACAACGATTCCTAACCGATTACAATATCACAGAAGACAATCTGCGTAATTTCAAGTTTCCGAAATACAACGCTGATGAATTAGCAAGAATTGTTAAAACCGATATCAAAGCGCTACAAAAATCAGATTTAACTGTCCTCCTCAAATATAATAATGATCCAGATGGTGGCGGTAGGCATATCGCTCCGTTCAACGTGAATATTTCATCGGTGATTGCGCTTAATTTAGTGTGTGATGTTATCGAAGGAAGCTATCAAATTAATCTCGAACGATCAAATCAAGCTCAGCAAGGATATATTCTTTATTCGTTTGCACCAACAGCTCCTCCAGGATTCCTAATTATTAAAAACCCAATTAATCCTGTCTACATGCGATGCCATAATAATTCATTAACCAGAATTAATTTCAAACTCACCGACCAGTCAAATAATCTGATTGATTTACAAGAAGAGGTGTTAGCGATTAGTCTGTTTGTGAAATCATAAAGACTCGATCAAATTATTTATTATTTTTGTTAACCCAGAACTGAAAACTTTAGCAGCAGAGAGGGTGGATGACAACAAGTTGCGACCAAAATTAATTAAAAAATCGTTTTCATTTTTTTAGTTAAAATGATTTCGTAGGGAGATTTCAATCAATTTTTTGTCTGAAAACGTTGTAGGGTTCGCCTTTTTTTGGTTAAAATAAGATTATAAGACGGCTCGTTTTAGGATTTCAATCAAATTTTGTCTAAAAACGTTGTTGGATTCACCCTCTCTGCTGCTAATGATAAAAAAACATTACGTAAAAATATACTGAAGATGTTCTTTTACGGCAATCGACAAAACTGATTCAGAAACGTTTCTAGCTCTTGGTGTTAGGACTTCTGAAAGTATTAAAAGAATGTTGAGACCAACACATGAAAAATATAGTTCCGGTCTACAACACTGGGCTGATCTATCTATCTATCTATCTATCTATCTATCTATCTATCTATCTGTCTGTCTGTCTGTTTGTCTGTCTGTCTGTCTATCTATCTATCTATCTATCTACATATATATATATATGCATATATATATATATATATATATATATATATATATATATATATATATATATATATATATATATATATATATATATATATATATGCATATATATATATATGCATATATTTATATATATATATATATATATATATATATATATATATATATATATATATATATATATATTTATATATATATATATATATGATTCATTGATTAAGTGAACCCGGTTTATCTTGAATATGAAGAAGGAAAACAACAAATAGTAAGAGAACAAAAAAACGAAATAAAGAACAAAACCAGCAGAAACGACAGGAGAAGAGAAATATTAAAATGATTAAAATGTTCAAAAAATAATTGATTAACTTAGACCTGGAACGCATGAAAACATTAGTGGCATAGATAACGCTCAATAAGCTAAACACACTGCAGATGATTCCAGTTATCCGACTGATGTGTTATCACAACATCAAAAATCGTATGAGGATGATTATCATAAGATGATCTTTAGAATGCGTCATAATAAGGGTAGTATTAGTAGGGATCATATAAAAGTAGATCAACTTAAAGCAAAGACGAACAATATTATGAACTTCAATGTGTTATTGGAATTTATTGATGATCAAACACTGTAGAATAAACATGACTCTTGTAAAAGAACATTAGTTGGATATGACAGACCTGGCGTATAATTTTCTGAAGTCTTGCAGGACGCTTAAGATTGAATCCAACTGATATGTATCTAAAGTTAAAACTCAAACACGAATATATTTTCAATCCTTAAATCATATGTATATATGTCTGTAATGCATTTGTCTAGCTTATAAGGTGAAATGGGTGGTATTATGTTCAGAGGTGTTTGTTGACACATTAATTACATTAGGAATTTGATAATACCAATTGAATATAAATATATATTAAACTAAATACATATGACTAAACAAATGATGTTTTTACAATATTGGTCAATCACTGTCTCATACTCTCTCTCTCTCTCTCTCTCTCTCTCTCTCTCTCTCTCTCACACACACACACACACACACGCATACACAACACACACACACACACACACATACAATGCTATCCAACTGTAACAGGTTGGATATCAGACTGTCATAACATAATTCAAATAAAGAAAGCAGCTGTTAATGTTTCACTTCTTGCGGTGGAAGGCAGGCCAGATCAGTCGTTTTCTATGACACATTATGATGATGGACATATGGAGGTGGGGGACCAGCACTGGGATAAGCTGCTCCTTGCTGGACAGGGGTGATAGACTGTCCCTGGGATAATGCCGTGGTATTCACTGAAATGATTAAAATGAATATGTTTGGCTGTAATATAATATCAACATAATGTCGGGATAGAATTTCAAAATTAGAAATTTATCAACTTTCATTTCGACGGAACTTAAACTATAAGTTTCACACACCCAAGCTCATACAGACACAATGAACATTCCGTCTGTATTCAAATCGTACTAACATTTAAAAAAAGACATTCTACACGATGCATGCGTAAATTATAAGCGTTGCTGCTCAATTGACATTAACCATTGCAGCCATTTCTCTTAGAGATAAGTGGCTCTTAATAATTTAAAATTTAGAAACAAATTGAGAGGAGGCGTTCAAAAACTTATATTATAAGAACTGGATTCATAGTCTTACAATGTAAGACACCGAACTTGATATTTCCGACGTGGGATATTAGAGACATCCGCTACAATCGAATCGTAACCGATAACCGAAATGTATTAAATTGTTTGACCTCTATTAATATAATCATTTGCGAAAAGCTTTCATTTTATTAGCAAATATCTCGTGTAGGTAACCTAAACTGTTAATAAATACAAAATGGATTTCAGCAGGCTCTGAACCTGATGAGTAAGAAGGTTTCTAAAAACATATTACAAAATGAATAGTAAATACTATAATTCCAATTATATGAGTTTAACATTACTTTTTACTAATAATCCCATGATATAAACTGTTAATTTCAATTCACATGACTTCTATATTGCTAATCTTCTTCACGTTATCTGCTGTGCGATTCGACAATTTTACATCTCAAACCACGATAAACACAGAAATAACTCATCGTTAGAGTCAATTTAATTTTGAGAAAGCACGGCCCTTTTTTATTGTTATTATTGTTTCTTCAGTACAGCATATTGATGTTGTGTATGCTATTTGAATTACATATAGTTTAGTCTAAGTTTGCATTATATTTGATTTCATTACAACAAATTATACGTTTTACTTGTATTTGCCCCAATATTCAATTACTTACCGACACATGTTTGCATAGCAGTATTAGCAGGTTGTATAACGGTCCCAGTCCGTCTGCTCGAATTGTTTATGGCAACACAACAGCATTTGATGATTCCAATCAGGATTGAAAGCCCAGCCACACCCCCAATAACAGACCCAACAATGATTCCGACCGGAACTTCTGAGCGAGAACTGCTGTAACTTGTGTAACTGTAACTGTTCCTGTGGAAAAATAGACATACTTACAAGGATTAATTTCACAGTTAGATAAAAGGTCCCAACTATCGAGATATATTAGTATGCCTTCGTCTACAATGTTTCGCTCCGCCGGTCCCTTTTTTTTGAATCAGCAGGTCATGTTTTCAGGATGATACGTAGCTAACCAAACATATTTGTTCCGCTGATTACAGTGCAAAATCAACGATACAAAGAAAATGTCTGTCGATAATGTAACCATTGAGTAAATATCTTTTTCACTACAATGGGATAAGTAGCTTCTATCAACCAAAAATAACCACAGAACTCAATGACAAAATGAAAGTATGTATGTATGAACTTATGCTATTTATGTATGTATGTATGTATGTATGTATGTATGTATGTATGTATGTATGTATGTATGTATGTATGTATGTATGTATGTATGAATGTAGGTAGGTAGGTAGGTATGTAGGTAGGCAGGTAAGTAGACATCCGTACATGTATATAACTTACGAACAACACACGTCACTGTAATCGCTGTATTTACTGCCGCAACATCCATAAGTACAGTATCTTGTTGGGTAGTAATATGAAGTCGAGTCATCGTACGGACAGTATTCCCCAGCTAACACATGCACGGCTGAAATATAAATATTAATATCGTGACACTTTTTCTTCTTTCTCTTTCTCTCTCTGTCTCTATCTCTGTATATATATATATATCACAACAAGTTGGTGAAGATTCAATATATAATATATAACTGCATTTGTGGACGTAACATAAATTACACTGAAATAGCAAAACGACTGGCTTCCGTTCCGACTTAATGTGAGCAACATGTTTGCAATTATATCAATCAAGATCAACAAATGACATTCTACATTTGCTGTTCATCTCACAACGTAGCGATGATGTTCATATAAAAATATAAGTAGCGAAACCTATATATATATATATATATATATATATGTATGTATGTATGTATGTATGTATGTATGTATGTATGTATGTATGTATGTATGTATGTATGTATGTATGTATGTATGTATGTATGTGTGTGTATGTGCGTGAATGTATAAATGTAGAAAAGGAAAAGCAATTGCGTTGAAAGGAACGAGTGAGTCAGGAAAGACGAGAGACAATTTAGAATGAGAAGATGTGACAATTCAAAATGCTAAAAAAAGAAGTTATTTGTTACAGATGGAGAGAGGTGTAGAAGAATTGCAAGGTAGGTAGTGCACGCAGGATAAAATATTCCTCACAACTAAAATTCAAAGTTACTTTATCATACATATCACGTTAGTACCCTCTCCTCAGTTTGAAGTAAAAGAAGTATATCTGTACTTACGTCATTGTGGGAAACATTAATTAACATTGAGATTAATTAACATTGAGATTAATTAACATTGAGATTAATTAACATTAACATTAATTAACATTGACATTTCCTAGAGAGCAATTCTTTATGTTATTATAAAGTAAAAATATTCTCAGAACTGGTTATTATTATAGTTTAATACCTATAATTACGGTAGAATCGGGAACAAGTCATTAGTACCTGAAGTATATCAAAACATGTTTAGGAATTACTCAAAATTAAGTAGCGAAACCTTTTCAAATTTGAAAAGAAAACGAAAATTTTGTTAATAGGTACTGTATATTCTAAACCACTTTTTTATACAATTAATTTTAGTTGAGTAACTAAAACTTCAAGCCATATTTATATTAAGATCTTTCATCATATGAAAAAGGTGATATCTTCCAAATAAGTATCACATGAAGCTATGATTTTTGCCTCCAATCAGAGAATTTCTTATGTCAGTCATCCACTTATTAAGACTTTGGTACAAAGCATGACATTTCAGTCTAATTGGCGCCCTTCTCTTAATAGTTGCCGTTAAGGTCAGTTTGGGTAATGTGTCTTAAAAGATGCATATGATGTTTTTTTTCTGTAATGTCAATTAATATAAACATATTAGACCGTTTAGTAAATATTTTGGATACTCCAATGTGTCGCGTTTGGGAACATTATGGACTATAGAGAGGGAGAGAATATAATATTACTATTTTAAATTACCTACCTTGTAGTAAGATAAAAATCGGTAACATAGCGCAAAAAATCATCTTTCTGGTCTCAGAGGTATTCATGGGAACAACACGGCTTCTTCTCTGTTCTAAGTTGTACAGCGGATAATGTAAACAAGACACAGAATATCTGACGTAATCCCAAAGTAAAATAATCAACACGTATTCTGCATGTGCCAATCCTAAAAGTTTTTATCTTCCCAAACATGGAGATTACTGATCATGTTAATTCCAAGAAAATGTTATTGATTGAAAAGAAAATATACGTATGCACTTCAAATATATACGTAATAATGCTGTAGTAACCTGACTACTAAGTATTTAATTTTAATGATTACACAAAGCTATCAAGGCAAATTTTGAGGCTACAGTAGAACGATTATACTAAGAATATGTTTTAACCAAGAAAGATATATTTATTATTACCATTGTATATGTATATGTATATATATATATATATATATATATATATATATATATATAAACGAAAGACACGTCAGATGGCGAATACCAGTCCTTTCAGGTGCACTGGATTCAGTATGTTATCTATGAAGGCTAAACAATTTCATTTCTTGACGCGTCTTTTTCATACCCAAATGAATTTCTTTAAGTGTTTATCTTGTATATGTTTTTTACTTTTTTATTTGCCTTTCAAAAAAAACTCAATGAAAGTCGAAAGCGTTTCGGGTAGTTAGTCCACTTTAGCTATGTTGGTAGTCAGTTTATTATATATATATATATATATATATATATATATATATATATATATATATATATATATATATATATCACAACAAGTTTGTGAAGATTCAATATATAATATATAACTGCCTTTGTTTACGTACCATAAATTAAACTGAAAGAGCATAACGCCTGGCTTACGTTCCGATTTAATGTGAGCAACATGTTTGCAATTATATCAATCAAGATCAACAAATGACATTATACATTTGCTGTTCATCTCACAACGTATATATTTGCCACAAATATACCATAGGGTGTCTGCAAAATATATAACCGTGTTTACGGAGAGAGAGGTAGATAGATTAGTGGAAGTAAAAGTTTTCTTTCAGTGTTATTGTGCATCGTTTGTAGATGTTCATACTGATAGGTAAATCTGTAGATCAATATCGTTTTGGTCTCAGAGAGTAAAAGATATGTACATGTCTTCATTTACAATTACATCACAGTTTGGGGGGAGGCTTCCTCTATGTATGTATGTATGTATGTATGTATGTATGTATGTATGTATGTATGTATGTATGTATGTATGTATGTATGTATATGAATGTATAAATGTAGAAAAGGAAAAGCAATTGCGTTGAAAGGAACGAGTGAGTCAGGAAAGACGAGAGACAATTTAGAATGAGAAGATGTCACAATTCAAAATTCTAAAATAAAAAAGTTATTTGTTACAGATGGAGAGAGGTGTAGAATAATTGTAATATAGCTAGTGCAAGCAGGATACCATATTCCACACAACTAAAATTCAAAGTTATTTATCATACATGTCACCTATAGTACCCTCTCCTCAGTTTGAAGTAAAAGAATTATATCTGTATTTACGTCATTGTGGGAAACATTAATTAACATTGAGATTAATTAACATTGAGATTAATTAACATTGAGATTAATTAACATTAACATTAATTAACATTAACATTAATTAACATTGAGATTAATTAACATTGAGATTAATTAACATTGAGATTTCCTAGAGAGCAATTCCTTATATTATTATAAAGTAAAAATATTCACAAAACAGTTTATTCTTGTAGTTTAATACCTATAATTACGGTAGAATCTGGAACAAGTCATTAGTACCTGAAGTATATCAAAACTTGTTTAGGAATTGCACAAAATTCAGTAGCAAAACCTTTTCAAATTTGCACAGAAAACGCAAATTTTTTTAATAGGTACTGCATATTCTAAACCACTTGTTTATACAATTAATCTTAGTTGAATAAATAATACTTCAAGCCATAGTTATATTAAGATCTTTCATGATGTGAAAAAGGTGGTATCTTCCAAAAAAGTATCACGTGAAGCTATGATTTTTGCCTCCAATCACATAATTTCTTAAGTCAGTCATCCAGTTATTAGGACCTTGGTACAAAGCATGGCATTTCAGTCTAATAGGCGCCCATCTCTTAATAGTTGCCGTTAAGGTCCGTTTGGGTAATGTGTCTTAAACGATGCATATTATGTTGTTATTTCTGTAATGTCAATTAATATAAACAAATTAGACCGTTTAGTAAATATTTTGGACAGTCCAATGTGTCGCGTTTGGGAATATTATGGACTATAGAGAGGGAGGGAATATAATATTACTATTTTAAATTACCTACCTTGTACTAAGATAAAAATCGGCAAAATAGCGCATAAAATCATCTTTCTGGTCTCAGACGTATTGATGCGAACAACACGGCTTCTTTTCTATTCTAAGTTATACAACGGATAATGTAAAGAAGACACAGAACATTTGACGTACTCCCAAAGTAAAATAATCAATACGTATTCCGCATGTGCCAATCCTAAAAGTTTTTATCTTACCAAACCAAGACATTACTAATCATGTTAATTCCAAGAAAATGTTGTTGATTGCAAAGAAAATAAATGTATGCACTTCAAATATATACGTATTCATGCTGTAGTAACCTGACTACTAAGAATTTAATTTTAATGATTACACAAAGCTATCAAGGCAAATTTTGAGGCTACAGTACAGCGATTATACAAAGAATTTGTTTGTAACCAAGAACGATATATTATTATTACAATTATATATATATATATATATATATATATATATATATATATATATATATGTATATATAAACGATAGACACGTCATTTGACGAATGCAAGTCCTTTCAGGTGCACTGGATTCAGTATGTTATCTAAGAAGGCTAAGCAATTAAGCAATTTCCTTTCTTAACGGGTCTTTTTCATACCCAAATGAATTTCTTTAAGTGTTTATCTTGTATATGTTTTTTACTTTTTTATTTGCCTTTCAAAAAAATATCCAATGGAAGTCGAAAGCGATTCGGGTAGTTAGTCCACTTTAGCTATGTTGGTAGTCAGTTTATTATTATTATCACAACAAGTTTGTGAAGATTCAATATATAATATATAACTGCCTTTGTGGACGTACCATGAATTAAACTGAAAGAGCATAACGCCTGGCTTCCATTCCGATTTAATGTGAGCAACATGTTTGCAATTATATCGATCAAGATCAACAAATGACATTATGCATTTGCTGTTCATCTCACAAGGTATATATTTGCTACAAATATATAATAGGGTGTCTGCAAAATATATAACCGTCTGTACGGATAGAGAGGTAGATAGATTGGTGGAAGTAAACGTTTTCTTTTTGTATTAGTGTGCATCGTTTCTAGATGTTCATACTGATAGGTAAATCTGTAGATAAATATCGTTTTATTCTCAGAGAGTAAAATATAGGTACATGTCTTCATTTAAAATTACAACATAGTTTGGAGGGAGGCTTCCTCTACCGTGGGGTAATATATATTTGTAAAGTTTATGCAAGCGATGCTGTTCATGTAATATATATATATATATATATATATATATATATATATATATATATATATATATATGTGTGTGTGTGTGTGTGTGTGTTTGTGTGTGTGTGTGTATGTGTGTGTGTGTGCATGAATGTATTAATGTAGAAAAGGAAAAGCAATTCCGTTAAAGGAACGAGTGAGTCAGGAAGGCGAGAGACAATTTAGAATGAGAAGATGTGACAATTAAAAATACTAAAAAAAAAGGTTTTTTGTTACAAATGGGGAGAAGTGTAAAGGAATTGCAATGTAAGTAGTGCAAGCAGGATAAAATATTCCACACAACTAAAATTTAAAGTTACTGTATCATACATATCATGTTAGTACCCTCTCCAAAGTTTCAAGTAAAAGAAGTATATCTGTATTTACGTCATTGTGGGAAACCTTAATTAACATTGAGATGTCCTAGAGAGCAATTATTTATATTTTTAAAAAGTAAAAATATTCACAAAACAGTTTATTCTTGTATTTGAATACCTATAATTACGGTAGAATCTGGAACAAGTCATTTGTATTTGAAGTATATCAAAACTTGTTTAGGAATTGCACAAAATTAAGTAGCGATACCTTTTCAAATTTGCAAAGAAAACGCAAATTTTTTTAATAGGTACTGCATATTCTAAACCACTTGTTTATACAATTAATTTTAATTGAATAACTAAAACTTCAAGTCATAGTTATATTAAGATCTTTCATCATGTGAAAAAGGTGGTATCTTCCAAAAAAGTATCACGTAAAGCTATGATTTTTGCCTCCAATCACAAAATTTCTTAAGTAAGTCATCCGCGTATTAGAACTTTGGTACAAAGCATGGCATTTTAGTCTAATCTAAGCCTTTCTCTTAATTGTTGCCGTTAAGGTCCGTTTGGGTGATGTGTCTTAAACGATGCATATGATGTTGTTTTTTCTGAAATGTCAATTAATATAAACAGATTAGACCGTTTAGTAAATATTTTGGACATTCTAATGTGTCGCGTTTGGGAATATTATGGACTATAGAGAGGGAGAGAATATAATATTACTATTTTAAATTACCTACCTTGTACTAAGATAAAAATTTGCAAAAAAGCGTATAAAATCATCTTTCTGGTCTCAGACGTATTGATGCGAACAACACGGGTTCTTTTCTATTCTAAGTTATACAACGGATAATGTAAAGAAGACACAGAATATCTGACGTAATCCCAAAGTAAAATAATCAATACGAAATTCGCATGTGCCAATCCTAAAAGTTTTTATCTTACCAAACAAGGACATTGCTAATCATGTTAATTCCATGAAAATGTTATTGATTGCAAAGAAAATAAATGTATGCACTTCAAATATATACGTATATACGTAATCATGCTGTAGTAACCTGACTACTAAGGATTTAGTTTTAATGATTACACAAAGCTATCAACGCAAATTTTGAGGCTGAGGCTACAGTACAACAATTATACAATGAATATGTTTGTAACCAAGAACGATATATTTATTATTACCATTATATACGTATTTATATATAAACAAAAGACACGTTAGATAACGAATACCAGTCCTTTCAGGTGCACTGGATTCAGTAAGTTATCTAAGAAGGCTAAGCAATTTCCTTTCTTAACGGGTCTTTTTCATACCTAAATGATTTTATTAAGTGTTTATCTTGTATATGTTTTTTACTCTTTTATTTGCCTTTCAAAAAAAACTCAATGAAAGTCGAAAGTGATTCGGGTAGTTAGTCCACTTTAGCTATGTTGTTAGTCAGTTTATTATATATATATATATATATATATATATATATATATATATATATATATATATATATATATATATATATATATATATATATTTTTATATATATATATATATATATATATATATCTATATCTATATCTATATCTATATCACAACAAGATTGTGAAGATTCAATATATAATATATAACTGCCTTTGTGGACGTACCATAAATTAAACTGAAAAAGAATAACGCCTTGCTTCCGTTCCGATTTAATATTAGCAACATGTTTGCAATTATATCAATCAAGATCAACAAATGACATTATACATTTGCTGTTCATCTCACAAGGTATATATTTGCCACAAATATACCATAGGGTGTCTGCAAAATATATAACCGTCTGTACGGATAGAGAGATAGATAGATTGGTGGAAGTAAACGTTTTCTTTGTGTGTTAGTGTGCATCGTTTATAGATGTTCATACTGATAGTTAAATCTGTAGATCAATATCGTTTTGGTCTCAGAGAGTAAAATATAGGTACATGTCTTCATTTACAATTACAACATCGTTTGGAGGGAGGCTTCCTCTACTGTGGGGTAATGTATATTTGTAAAGTTTTTGCAAGCGATGTTGTTCATTTAATATATATATATATATATATATATATATATATATATATATATATATATATATATGTATATGTATGTATGTATGTATTTATGTATGTATGTATGTATGTATGTATGTGTGTGTGTGTGTGTGTGTGTGTGTGTGTGTGTGTGTGCATGTATAAATGTAGAAAAGGAAAAGCGATTGCGTTGAAAGGTACGAGTGAGTCAGGAAGGACGAGAGACAATTTAGAATGAGAAGATGTGACAGTTCAAAATACTAAAAAAAGAAGTTATTTGTTACAGATGGGGAGAGGTGTAAAAGAATTGCAATGTAGGTAGTGCAAGCAGGATACCATATTCCACACAACTAAAATTCAATGTTACTTTATCATACATATCAGGTTAGTACTCTCTCCTTATTTTCAAGTAAAAGAAGTATATCTGTATTTACGTCATTGTGGGAAACATTAATTAACATTAACATTAATTAACATTGAGATTAATTAACATTAACATTAATTAACATTGAGATTAATTAACATTGAGATTAATTAACATTGAGATGTCCTAGAGAGCAATTTTTTATATTATTATAAAGTAAAAATATTCTCAGAACTGGTTATTATTATATCTCAATACCTATAATTACTGTATAATATGGAAAAAATCATTTGTACCTGAAGTATATCAACACTTGTTTAGGAATTGCACAAAATTAAGTAGCGATACCTTTTCAAATTTGCAAAGAAAACGCAAATTTTGTTAACAGGTGCTGTACATTCTAAACCACTTGTTTATACAATTAATTTTAGATGAATAACTAAAACTTCAAGCCATAGTTATATTAAGATCTTTCGTCATATGAAAAAGGGGGTATCTTCTAGAAAAGTATCAAGTGAAGCTATGATTTTTTCCTCCATGTACAGAATTTCTTAAGTCAGTCATCCACTTATTAGGACTTTGGTACAAAGCATGGCATTTCAGTCTAATCTAAGCCCTTCTCTTAAGTTAATAGTTGCCGTTAAGGTCCGTTTGGGTAATCTGTAATTTTCTGGTACTTTCATGTCATAACTGAACTGTCATAGCATGTACCGTTATGAAAACTATATAATTTATCAAGCAGAATGTTATCAAATGAGTTATACAATGTGCTCGAAATTTTGTCTGATCAACTCTTAATTGCATTACCTACCATATCTTTCTAAAATAGTGGAAATAAGTTTGCCAGATTAGTATTAGCACATAAGTATTTTTTATAGTTATAAATAGTACTCATATTGTATACATAGACTGGTTATCATTATCAATTTGTCGGCATCAACCTTTACCGGACAAGGACATTAATAATCATGTTAATTCCAAGAACATGTTATCGAGTGCAACGAAATATATGTATGCACTTCAAATATATGCATAATCATGCTGTAGTAACCTGACTACTAAGGATTTAGTTTTAATGATTACACAAAGCTATAAACGCAAATTTTGAGGCTACATTACAACGATTATAAAAAGAATATGTTTGTAACCAAGAACGCTATATTTATTATTACCATTATATATATATATATATATATATATATATATATATATATCAGTAATCACTTAAAACCCGTTTAGGCTGGCCTTAAGTTGCCCTGCAGGCGAGTAATTCAGGTAATAATTGATTATGATAACTACAGAGAGCACGACAATCATTGTATTTAAAATGCATATTTTATAACAGACGCTGATAAAACGTTTTTTAAATTTGCAAGATTTAACAATGACATACATCAGAAGGGAGGGCTAGCAGACCTAATTTGTTAAGGTCACATTTGCTAAACTAAGGCTTCTCACAAAACTAAAGACAAACAAACAAATGTTCGCCAAATCAAAGTCTCTGACTTACCGAGAGTTGCTCTACAAGAGGCTCTTTTAGAGTTATTTATTTTTGTGACTAAATTGTGTTGAATATTTCTTACAGTATCCGCGTGAGATTACCAAATGATCTCTTATCTAAGTCACGCACATTCTTATGCTTTAAATTTAATCATTATTATATCAGTAAAGGGTGGTGAAGCGTAAAACAGTCGGATAGCCCGTGAGAGATTAGATGTAAATAAGAAATTTAAGCCAGTCCGTATTTCTGCCAGGAGAAAATGCAAAAATGCCAGGAATCTCAGGTTGAAAATGCAAAACTTTCTCAACAACTTTTCAAACCTGTTTCTGTAAAAACTAAACATCTTCTTCCTAAACTTAAAAAAATAGCTGAAAGTATTTAATAATGATAGCAATGTCTTCCTGATCGAATGCCTCAACTAGCAAAAACCTATTATTAAAGAGAAAAATACTGATGAAGAAATAGTCAACGAATTACTTAATAAATATACTGCGGATGCTTTAACCGCAATCGACAAAAATTATATATGTTTTCAAGCTAGAACACTGGGCTGATATGTTTTATAAAATTAAAACTAAAAACGTCGTTTCGACACAAAAAGTATGATACATTTATTGAACATACACCCGGTTTGCCGAATCGATTAATCAAACCGGGTGAATGTTCAATATTAAGAAGAAATATAGCAAATAATAAAGAAACAAACACAACTAAACAGAGAACAAAAACAGCAGACTCCACAAGAAAAGAGAATTTTTAAAAATTTTCAAACATTAATTTACTAATTTAAACCTGGAGCATATGAAACAATTAAAGATATGGATGATGATCAATTAGCTAAACATACTGCAGATGATTCCAGTTCCGTCTGATGTCTTGTCACAACATAAAAAATTTTATGAGGATGAGTTTCGTAAATTGAATTTTAAAATGCATCATAATAATAGTAGTATTAGTAGGTATGTTCCAGATTATTGTATGACATCAGAAAAAGTAGATCAACTATAAACAAAATACGAATAAACGTAAGATAATCAAGGTGCAATTGGTAGTTGTATACCAAGCATTAGGTAGTAATGGTCATATTGCCACTCCAAATAATATTCTTTCCGACATAGCACGATTAGAATTTCCCATAGGAGGAAAATGAGCTGGAACTATTTCAGTGAAGCAGCTGATAGTTTGTCAACGACTATGTCAAGGTAGTATCACGGACATTGGCTTATATCGGGAACTTATAGATAAATTTGTTGAATATTATAACAGCGATTTGATATAACGATAACAAATAACATGATCATACTTCAACGACACCGTGGACCTGTAAAGGTCAGAGTAACACATTCACAAATAACTGTCTATCACGCGACTTAGGCGATGGTCCTGGTAATTTTATTTAAGGGTTATTTGCATGAATGGCTCACTAAACAGCTCCAATCGAACATGTATCGGTAGAAGCTATTAATGTTATCTGTGACAAAAATCCTGGTGTTATATGTAATGTTGACAGTAAGGCCTTTTATGCAGCTAAGGATAGACTAAAACGATTATTTCGTCGAAAACCGCAACCAGTTAAACTGTCAAGTACTGAAACCATGCCTGATAATTTCAGTAACATAATAAACCACGCAAACCAGAAAGTAGCAGCCTTCAAAAGCCTTCAAAAGTCTGATAGCAGGACGTGGTCATCGTGTTACCTGTCCAAATTCATGATGATCATGATTTAGGTCAACGCAGTTAAAAACAAATGTTCAAACGTATCCGACACAGCATTTGACATGGATGCACCGGTTCCTAAGTATGAATCAGTATGTGAGTATCACTGTTATTCTTATGACGCAATACAGCCAAATCAACGAGGCAGAATTCTTCTAAAAGTTCAAGTAACATGTGGATATTTCTTACCCGCGTAAGCATGTATCAACTTTGAATATGAAATTATTAACCTGATGAAGCAGCATATAATGATTTTCTGGTTGGTGTTGTTAACAAAGGAATTATGGCTTTGTTTGATATCGCTAAGTATATGTTTGATCGAAGAAATATCGAATCGATTCAAAAAGATTTTCATGTTGCTAGAATGATAATAGGCCTGCATAGATATTCCGATAACTATACAGGATCACCTGGTTCATCAGTGACGTGGGCTAAAGATACTTATAATAACCTTGATAGTAAAAACGTAATTACCGATAATGTAATACATGCTGCGGGAGCTGCAGAAACCACTGCAGTAATGTCGATGAATGATACTTTCATTTTAGGATTCTATACACGCCGATCAAATTTAAAGGGTACCAACATAAACGTTTGATTCGCAATTCCACTATCTCACATTTTCGTTTTTTTAAAAAAAGTGTTAGAGTCATTGATGCAACAGTAGACAATTTGTAAAAAAATAGATCACTCTTAATATTATAATTGTCACATCATCATGTCAATTCCAGTTCTTGCAGCTATAGCAGCATGAATCGCTGCTGCTGACCCTGCTGTCGTAAAGTCTGCTGCAACGGGGCTCTCGGAACAGCGGAGGTAATAAATCTAAAGATAGCAAAGTTGCAAGGATACAAAAAGGAAAGGGTCTGAGACTAATGGGTAGTCGTTTTACGTTCAAGAAAGGCTTAAGACTTCCAGGGAGTTTTACTCGTAAGGAAAACAAACTACCAAATACAATTGAATAAGAGCAATGCCAATTTTTGATTTAATAGATGATGCCCAAAAAATATAAAAACATCCTTAGAGGTGTTCTTATGAGAGATCAGTTACAGTCCAGATCAAACAGTGTTGAAACCGCTATCATTAATCTCTTTAATTCCACTAGACCCGAAACTCACCTGAATGCATACACGTTAAATCCTCTTGGAAAATTTTGTTGTTTTTTTAAATATTCGTATGGGTCAGCAAAGTACCGTATCGAACATAACCATCACAGAAATGATTACACGATTATTCACTTTTTAGAGAAATCTTCAAATATAATCGTATATATTTATGGAAGATCTCTCTCGAAACAAAAAAAAAACAGTGACTTAATATGACATTAGAGTGAAAACAAGACGAAACAAAAATATCCGAATTGATAAATCTTACAAAGGAGGATCCTAACGAAATGTTTGTATTTCAGGATAAGCAGAGAAAGTTAAAAACGAGTAATTTTTCATTATATGATATTATCGTTACAATTGATAGAGTAACCAAGAGCAACATAACCGTATGTGACAGCAAAGGAAACATTAAACTTAGTGTTCTCATTTCAACTGTATCGGATATGATTCGAAAATTGATAATAGAAAAATTTGGTGAAACCATGACAGGTGAACTCAACATGAACATGAATAAGATAACCGTACATGGAGATCCAGTATCCGATAAGGATAGTCTATTCAAACTGCCTACCTTTAGTACGAATATCAGCCGCTGTATCAATAAGCTAAGGCTCGAATCAGCAAGTGTGTGTATATATATATATATATATATATATATATATATATATATATATATATATATATATAAAGAAATTATTTCCGTAAAATTCTGCTGAACCACTATTTTCAGCAATTAAATTAGTATTTCGTACTTACACTTAATAACATTTTAAAATTCTTTTTATGTGATGCGTATATCATGCCAAAAGAAAAATGTTATAGCTTGTCGCAAAAGAAGACTACGTCTTAGGTAGACTATAATCTGTGATCTACCATTATTAACGATTTTATTTTTAAAACAGATTGTTCATTGAATTGACTGTTAATGTATTTTTGAATATAATTGTAAATAATGATGTTGATCGAAAACTATATATACTTATGTTGATTGAACAGTATATGGTAGGTTGAGAAATACATAGTGGCTTAAAATAGTGCCGATACGACGCGAACACTATATCATACTGTTCTGCAGACGAACACATATACCTATATCTGTTCAGGTTATTGGCAGTATAAAAGGAGGTAACTACTTTAACTTACTGAAGGAGGATTAATGACAGTGATTATCTCCCTTTTGCATTATCATTCTGACTACATTAATATATATATATTGTTTCCGCAATATTAAAAAGTTTGCTTAAATCATTTAGAGACAGCGGACGTTTGTGTATTTTCTGCTACAAGTTGAACCGAAGGCATGCATATATCTACATGTTTGCTTACTGAGATTATTGAATGAAATGTTAATTATTCGCCAGTTGCTGTATTCACTGATCTAACCAACAACTTCGCAAATATTTTGTTATATTTTTTGAACTTCATTCCTTTGTTTTGGCTCTGTGTAACAAGCTTATACATTTCTGAATAATTATCATCTTTTTTGAAGTTACTGTGGTCTATCAAAATACCATCCTTAATTTTTCCAAAATAAGTCTCGAAAATATAAAGTTGTGACAAAGATATCTTTTTTCAGGCAGTGTGTGAGAGCCAGTATTATCAGCTGTATTTTTTTAGTCGACACGAGGTGCTTCGTAATTATAAATGGTGGTATGATTTGAAAATTCTTGGCTCATTTAAAATAATATTATATGTCTAAATTATCACTTACATAACTAAACAAGTAATCTTCAGGGGTTCATTTAATTTTTTCACTGACATTATTTATATAAAATCGTAATATCACATCATCTCTGCATATTTTACCGCAACAGTGTATACACACTAGTGTTTTTACTCTAAATCCTATACCACATTGTAACCACTGATGTAGAATAAGGCTCCGTCGCCGTGCAATTTGTAAATGCTGTCCGCAGAATTCATTGACACACTTACACAGAATTTATTACATGGGAATGAAGAGATTGAAGATCCACCTTATCATCAACCACCAGCACTGATCTTTCATCTGATTCGCATAGATAAGTCATATGTATATATCTATATTTATATATATATATATATATATATATATATATATATATATATATATATATATATATATATATATATATATATATATATGTATATATATATATATATATATATATAAATAAATAAATATATATATATATATATATATATATATATATATATATATATATATATATATATATATATATATGTGTGTGTGTGTGTTTGTGTAGTGTTAAGTATATGTAATTTTTAAAAAAATATAATATGGAGGAGTTATACAAAATCATGATTTGTCTTTGTCAGAATAACTCCTGACGTTCGAAGGAGCGATCGTATTGACAATAATAATCTGATTAATATTACTTGGAGTTCTAATAAGGAAGTTCATGATGATGGGGCATCTCGCGTAAAAAAAAAATTCAAAATTATACAGGATGACTTTTTCATTGCAAACCAGGAATGTCGAATGTGATTGATGCACCTTATTATATTCGAGCATATCATGTAACCGTGGTTGTTTATGGCATGTAACAGCTAAATGATAACCTGATATGAATGATCCTGCTCCAATGCAATTTAAAAAAAAAGAACAAACAACTCTGTAGCTGAGCGAGTAATATAATATTTAACAAACGCGATACGCGTAAATAGACTAACTGATTCAAACATAAATAGGCAAATGAGTGAGCTGAATTAGTAGAAAAAGCGGAGCTAGTATTAATATTGTATCTAAATTAGAAATAATCTTAAAATGTCCAATAATAGTAGAAACTATAACAGGATAAATGTTCCAAGATTCGAAACATACTAAAACAAAAGGAGCTTCTAAAATATCATTGGTCATAATGAGCACGAGGGGACTAATGCAGTACCAATATTTCCACCAGATCGAACCGTTTGATTATATCCCCAGAAATCTGGTGGAACTATATTTTATTTTTTCACGAAATATCTATAAAAACTTAAGATCCTCTGTCGGTATGTTTATTTCAAAGTGATGCTAAATATAATCAATTTGTACAACCTAAAGGTGAAATATATAAGTTTGAATCTCTCCAGGAAACAAAAAAGTATCTTGCGCAGAATGTTTCAAATGATTATAGTGACGAGTTGCTAAGCGCCGAATGTCTCAAATATGTACAACACAGTTGTGTCGAATATGGACAAGTTGGGTTGTAGAGTACCCGGTATGTCAAAGATGACGTGGATATGGTCGGTCGCATGTTATCCGAAAAATTATTTTAGGGATTTGAGAATGTTACAGATACATTAATATATTTGGCCATCCCACTAACGAGATGACCAGAGTGTAAAAAATAAAGACCGGTTAAAAGTAGAAACGTGGTCACCAAATCAACATGTTTGGAATGGCGTGGCTGTCGCTCATATTTGCATGTACATAGTATAAAATCATATCCCGTCCATATGACCTGCCTTATCCTTAGTAGAAAAATGATTACAGTGAATTAATGCCCATAACGGCATCTAAGTGTGATAGCGTTGCCTAAATAAATTACTTACAATCATATTGACTCTTTTATAAATCAGGGAACATTTATGAAAGAGGAGTTACTACTAAATTTCATATTAAAGCGAAGTAGTCATTCGTGGTTTGCAATGATTGTTTACACCGGTACACAAAGCATTCATATACATATTCGCTCTACAGAATCAGATGAACCCCTTCTTCGTCATCTTTTTGTATTGCCTTCGAACATGCACTGAACATACTTGTACAGTCAGAATTCAATCGTCCTCAAACAAAACTAAAGGGCTAGGATAAATGTTTCTAGATTATTACATATATACACATAACACAGCATAGTTACATTTATTGGTAGGATGTTGTACATCCACAGACATGCCACGATGATTAGAACAAGAGAATATTTTAGTATCCTGGTTTTTCACCAAATCACTAATATGATCATTTTCCTGATTAGAGAACACTATTAAGGTTGACCGATATATCAATGTAGTCAACGGCAACACAATGCTCGATGTGCTGTCAGAATGAAACTTACATGCTATATGGGAGAATGTAGAATCTCGTCTTAGAGGTAAACATCTTGAAAATGTAGTATAACAACTTAAATGACTGTTTTTTTTAAACCTTTCTAGTGACACATTTAGAGGGGTTAGATCACACGTTTGTCTTATTGCTGCAGAGTAAAGAACATTGAAGCTCAACATCTTTCTTGTGAGACCCAATTGAATAGCGTCAGGTGCAATTTAATTAATTATCGTTATCTGTAAAGTAATAAACGTGTGTTTCAGTAATCAATAACCGACAGGTCCAACCAATCTACGTGGAATCCAATAGTAAATGTTAAAGATTACCCTCTTCATCGTAGACATAAATATGATCGAGCTAATGTAATTACCACAAACGACAGTTTTTAGCTTTTTCTTATTCTCAGACCCTTTTCATTTATAATATTGGCGTCGAACAGTAACTATCAAACCCAAAAATATATGTTCTTTAATCTAATTGAAATATTAAAATGCAATGTTTGTAACATTTTCTGTAATCATAAACAACATCTATTGTATCTGGCATAAGGGTAACCCATACCTATTCTACGTTTCGTCGAGCTGCTCAATCGACCACTGGAAACTTCATTTATGTATTAAAAGATCAGGGGCGAGATCTTACAGCTCTATTGAGCTTTTGTAACTGCGTTGTACATAATCAGAGATCAAAGACAGAGTATCTTTATATGCGTCTACAGCTCTACGTAAGCACCCGTTGTTATGTGTGCACAGTACGATGCCGTACAGACCCACTGGAGATCTCAACGATAAGGAACCTTGTATAGTTAACTGGGTCGAAATACAAATTTCCTCTATTGTTTATCGTTCACCAAAGACGAATTTAACATATTTAACGTGTTCAACGAATCGAGAGTAATCATTCGTTTTACTGCCTGAACATTGTCGGCGTGTTATTATGCATTGGATGCTCTTAAATTGCGATCGGAATAATTATAAAATGTCATGGCTCACGGTTAATTGAGGTGAAGTTTGGATTCTCATTTGGATTCTCGTTTCAAATAGTCGATTGTAATTAAACATACTCACCAACATAAAAGAAACTTTATATAGTTTTGCATGACATGTTACCACAAGATATTGGAAATTCTGATTTTACTGGAAATTTTAATTCTGCTTTTTGCAAAAAGAATTGTTTCGTAGCATTCGCCTATAAATAAGGGAACAACCATTTCACTTATAGTCAAGGATAGCCTGGACTGTTTGTTTCAAAACATACTGGGCCAAAAGGAAATGTAAAAAATCAATATAATTACATATTTCATATTATTGAAAATGTATGTAGGTTGAGATGATAAAAAAAGCAATATAATTGGACAAAAGAAAAAAATGAGATGAGAGACAAACAAGTGTTGAAAATTGAACAAATAATTTATATTCATAGAACACAAAGGAAACTTAGAGAGAACGTAAATATTGTTGTATTGGGATATGTTTTAATGTGATTGCATTAACGGGGTTCAAAGCAGATGCACGAGTATTTTTATTACTTTATGCAACCATAATTTGCGATATGTCCTCGTCGTACTTTGGCAATGTCGTTATTCATCAACAACGATACTGTACTGAGATATTCTTTGCCATAATTAGCCTGTAGTTCATTTGGCCATCGTATACCACCTTAAGGTCCAGAACCCTCGTTCATATGTTCGTTCAAATTCAGAAGCAACTTCAACAGTTGTTTCAATTATTAACGGCTCTGCTTCTTTAGATCTCTTTGAAACGTAAACGACAGTTAACACGTGTTTTTGCGAACTGACCGCTTTTATTGTTAATGGAATCGTATGATATCGAAATACAAGTACTCGATTCATTTAAAGTTACTCGTTGCATAATATAACGGGATTTTAGTATGGCACTAATATAAGTGATGACTCCCGTGAATATAGACGTGATCTAAGATATAACGGGAATGTGAAGAATATGATTAAATGATTTGTGTTTAAATAAACCAGACAAGTCCATGTGTGTGTTAGTAATCAATGACCAACAGGTCCACCCAATCCACCTGGAATCCAATGGTGAATGTTACAGATGACCTTCTGCATCGTAGACCTAAATATAATCTAGCTATTGTAATAACCACAAACAACAGTGTATTGCTTTTTCTTATTCTCAGCTCCTTTTCATTTCTAACATTTGCGTCGAACTCGCTATCAAACCAAATAATCCATGTTCTTTCATCTAATGTAAACATTGTATTGCTTGGTTTGTAACATCTTATGTAATCATAAACAAAACGATTGCCGCAAGAACATGGTTATAGCTAAGTATAACTTCTAGGTTATGCATTGCATATGGCATCAGGCTTGACCCATTCCTATTCTACCTTTCATCGAAATGCTCAATCGGCCACTGTATTAAAATATATGGGGCGATATAACACAGCTCTGTTGAGGTTCTTTCTCAGCGTCGTACATAACCGGTGATAAAAATATAGTATATTGACATGCGTCTCCTGCATTACGTAACCACCCGCTGTTATTTATGCACAGTACAATGGAATGAAGACCTGGATATCTTGTTGTTGTGGGGTTTAATAACATTTTTTCAGCACACTATAGGCTAAAATATGGCGGCCAGCATTATTGGTGCATAAAGAACCCGGGAAAACCTTTGGAAGAAACCACCGATCCACGAGAAGCTACTAGTAAGCTTTCTCACATAACTACATTAGCCGAATCTTAGATTCAAACCCACGCATGACACGTTACCACCAGATAAATTTTGATTTTACTGTAAGGTTTAATTCTGATTCTTGAAATGATGGTTTCGTCAATAAATATGTGACCGAACATTTCACTTATAGATAAGGATAGCCTGGAATGTTTGTTTAGAAACATAATGTTTGGGACAATGGAAATGTGAACAATAAATAGAATTACATATTTTATATTATTGAAAATATATGTTGCTTGAGATAATAAACAACACAATATGACTGGAGAAAAGTAAGAAAGAGATGAGAGACAAAAAAGTTTTAAAAATTCAACAAATAATTTATATCATTAAAATGCAAATGAAAACTTAGAAAGAACATAAATGTTGTTGTATTGGTATATTTTTTATTGTGATTGCAATAACGGGTGTCAAAGCAGATGCACGAGTAGTTTCATTATATAATGCAACGATGATTTGTTTTATGTCCTCGTCGTACCTATGCATTATCGATTTTCATCAACGACGATACTGCACTGAGATATTCTTTACCATAATCAGCCTGTAGTTTATTTGGCCATCGTATATCACCTTGAGGTCCAGAAACCTCGCGGATGTGTTCGTTCAAACTCAAAAGCAACTTCAATAGCTGTTTTGGTTAATAGCGGCTCTGCTTCTTTGTATCTATGTATATCAATGTGAAGCGTAAACGATATATATATATACATATATATTTATATATATATATATATATATATATATATATATATATATATATATATATATATATATATATATATACAGCTAAATACATCTGGCCAAACTAACCAAATGATGTTTTCTTCATCTTGCTCTCTCTCTCTCTCTCTCTCTCTCTCTCTCTGACAATGCTTTCCAACTGTAACAGTTTCGATAGCCGACTGTCTTAACATAATTTCAATAAAGAAAGTAGCTGTTAATATTTCGCATCCTGCGGTGGAGGACAGGCCAGATCGGCCGTTTTATGAGAAACATTATCATGCTGGCCATATGGAGGTGGGGGACCAGCACTGGAATGAGTGTATCGGACTGCTCCTAGCTGGACAGGGGTGACTGACTGTCCCGGGGATAATGCCGGGGTATTCACTGAAATGATTAAAATGGATATGTTTGGCTGTAGTAATATATCATCATAAGGTTGGGATATAATTTTCAAGTGGCTCTTATTAATTTAAAATAAAAATAAAAATTCCATTTCGAAACTTTCTTTTTTATGAAAGGTTTAAAAAATAGATTGTACCTGGCTTTTTCCGCATTAAATCAAGACAATAACAATTTGCTATTCAACCGTGATATACATATTTCAACAGCAAGTGATTCATCAAAACACCAGTGGATATACCCCTTTAAATATTTTACTTATTGCGTTACATTTTTAATGCCTGAGTACCGCAATGATAATTTTTGTCCATGCGAGTGTGGTTTTTCCTTAAATCCATAATATCATTCAAAGACGAATCAATACAAATGTCTAGAAACTTTATTTTATAATTAAAAAGGCTTTAAATATCACATTTTTTCCCTGCAAAAGCTTTATTCCTATATAACGTCATTGTTTCAAACAGACAAATAGTTTTGTTGCCCATGAGTACGCTGTTGCTGAGCACTGATTATGGCTACTATGCGAGATCTCCTTGAAAGGAATGTACAGAGGTTTTAATGCAGCAAAGTGTGTACTTTGGAGATATTACAAAAACACTTACCATGCAGCTATATATTACTAACAAATAGACCAAACGACTCAACAATCATTTAATTAACTCATCAAATCGTTGCTTAACATGACTTATGAAAGCATAAATTGTCTTGGTCTGAATAAAATTGTTTCAAATGATAAATAACGTCAGAAATATCTCTTCCTCGAAAATAGATACCTATGCATATGACGAAACTACTGGATTATTGCTAGGACGCAATAGGTGATGCTGGGCAAATATATACCTTTGATATTGAAGATCCGACAACATTATCAGTTTATAAACTTTTTTTTCTTTAGTTTATTAGCAAATTATGTTGTTTGTATTATATGTTATCTACCTCATCTAACAATAACTATTCATTTTAGCAAGCATCTATACTAAACTAATGAGTGTTTATTAAACAAATCTTTAATGAGTTTCTTTTCTGCAATATCCATTCAACTGTCAATCTAGATTTTGACTGGTAGCAATTATTTGCTGGCAGCTTGCAGTCTTGTAGTGTAAATATTATAAATATAAAACGGAAGCGATGTATGTAACTTAACTTGAGCTGGTCAAAAGCAAATTATAAGATTTTACGTTTTAAACATTTTAATATGATATGTCCAGAAGTTCTTCTACAACATTATTCAGCTACATTTCGCTCCGCAACGTGTAATAAATATTATATAGCACGCCTTTAGTGTATTACAGCTTTCCTTGTTATTATGTTGCGCGATATGGCCTACATAAATCATGACCTACGTTCTTCTACAAAATATTTGAGTTCTTTACAGTACTTGAAATAGACTACATTTCTGCAGAAAGCATCTTGTCTTGCTGCGTTCTTTACTTGCTGAAACTGCATGCAAACCTTTTTTATCTCAGCAATCAATTAAATTATTTCAGTACATTCTTACATACATCTTTTATGAAATTTCATTAATTGAGGTACTGAATTAGTAAATCTTAACAAACGATATTAATTAATACAACCAATTTGAACCCTTGATTCCATTGTTGAATGATTGGTGCCAAAAAGACGAGTCTTATACATTATATTTTGCTTTGCAAAACGTAGTAAGAAATATACTATTCGAAAAATAAATGGATTAACAAAGGTCATTATTCAGCGGCAAGTTATTATTGCACTTAGGACGTCACGTAATTACGTATAACAGAGAAAAACAGAAAAGTAAACTATACGCATGATGTGAGAACAAATGCAGAATAATGAATTAATTTCACCTATTAAGAACGTATGGTTTACGAATCCGCATTTTAAAAGAAAACTCGATAATAAGGTCTTTAATACAATGTGTAATCAAGTATGTCATTTCAAATATTGAAGCGTTGAAGAGTTAAGATGTCCACGTGCTCAGAACTACTTTAAAACAAAAATTAAACACTTGTTGTTTTATGATGTGCCTGACGTAGTTCTAGCAACAACTACATATAAAAAACATAGCTAATTAGAGTCAATCCATATATGAGACCACACATATAAAAACATATCGAGAGAGAGAGAGAGAGAGAGAGAGAGAGAGAGAGAGAGAGAGAGAGAGTGAGAGAGAGAGAGAGATAGAGAGAGAGAGAGAGAGAGAGAGAGAGAGAGAGAAATAGAGACAATGGCACGCACGCATACATGTAGAGTTGTAGATCGTTCCAGAAAGTATTGTTGATTTTATCCTATATGCATCCCTAGCTCAATTCATCTGCAGGTCAGCGCCATTAACGGTAGCTAAAGCAAACCAGCTAGTTTTAATACTTCATGTGAGATAAATTTTATACTGTTAGCATCTTTTAATGACGCTCATCTTAAAATTGACTGTGATACAGATATTATACAAACCTCAATCCTGAGTGAAATTAACTATGACTATGACATAAAAGACTGATCCAAACGCTTAGACAATATACCTATACATATTACAGCCCCTTTGAGATTTCCTGTTATTCATGAATCGTTTTGATATATTAGTATGAAACAAATGTTTAAAGGTAATATATTAATGACTAAGATGGATCATGGTTAAAGTAGCTGTGTTCCTCATTCCACCTTCATTATCATTATTTTCTCTATGTCAAAAAGATGTTGGTAAAGAATTTTAGTTTTGTTGGAACACCCGATAAGAACCACTGACCCATAAATAAATAATTGTCTAACGTATACGAATATTTTTAATTCAAGAACAATGGTTAACAAAATGTATAAACACCCGTATTCATCCTATCATAATTAACTGCAAGTCGTTTTAATACATGTCTGTACGTGATAGTTCTCATAACAGATAATTCTAATGTCATTGAATGCCGGAACAATTGTATTTTCTTACTGATTTAAAATATATCATTTAAATATAAATGTGTGTGCGCTTATATAAGCTTTAATTGAGAAAAATGATATGGTATTAAACTACTTGTATTTGTGTAGATTCTTAAATATGGAAAATGAGAACTAAATGCGTTATTCTGTATTTGTGAATTCAGTCGCAAGTACATTTTAAAATGACCACAGAGCTTTCAAGCCGTTGTTTAAACTATTTTTTTTCTTCTATAATTATTCAGCTCTCGAACGTTTTGTGACGTACAAATAAATTGAAACTATCATACCTTTTGCGATTTGTGTGCGCAACTGTGGTTAAAACAGTTGAAAAATGAATATTTCCATTGGTTTGAACACAATCATGTGATTAGACGCAATTGATTTAATTTCTGTACGATCTGTAAATACGGTCACGTGCAAAGTAATACACTTTAACACTTGACTAGAAGGCATACACACTGCATGACTTTCAAAAGAAATAAAAACAGTGAGTTTATATTTTTTTGCAGGAAACGGAATAAATTGAGTTGACAGAAGAAAATAATATATCCTGGCTGTTTCATATATCTATATATATTATTTATTTTGCCACATTTCAACGAAGGAAAACTGGCAAACTCTTAATCTGCCAAGAACCTTGTGGCTACATCATTATCACCTTAGCTCGTTACAAATGAATTTACAACAATAGGTACATTTCTGAACGGATTTAGAAGAAGGGTTCAAAGACTAATATTATAAGAATTAGATTCACAGTCGTACAATGTAAGAACCCGAGCTTGATATTTACGACGTGGGAGGGGAATGATATCCGCTACAATCCCATCGTAACCCTTAGTCGAAATGCATTTCATTGTTGGACCTATATTACCATAATCCTTTGCGAATAACTTTCATTTTAATAGCAAATAACCTGTGTAGGTAACCTAAACTGTTCATCAATAAAAGCAAAATGGATTTCAAGGCGAAAATTGGTTACTCATGTATCTTGGCAAGAATGATTTGACTACGAACGCATGATAGCAAGAACTCCAAACCTCATTAGTATATCAAATCAAACAACACGTACTTTCCGATGGAATATTGAACGTCTGCTCAGAACATAAAAAACAATTTAGATATTTTTAAAAATGATTTTGACCGTGCTGTTTAATTATCAATATCTTAGATTTCCAACCATTGTAACATTTATATTGGCGTAACTATAAAGTAGCCGTTGGAAATTCCTTCATATAGAAAAAGCTAGGCAGAAGACGCCTTTAACGTAATTCATACGCAAAACCGGGTGATATAAAATATTATGTTTTGAAAAAGAAATAGCTACAAAAATCAATAAATTTATCAAGAAATGCAATATTAAGAGTTTAAAGTTTTGTTTGAAATTGACGTAGTTATTACGTTGGAATTGGCTAATCCCTAATTCTACAAATAGATACGTATAACACGTCTTAAGAATTCATGTACTGAAGCAGGCTCCTAACCTAATAAGAAATAGCTTTTTAAAAATAACAGTATAAAATCAATAATCACTTAAATAATTCCAATTATATGAGTTTAACGATATTTGTTTCTGATACTTCAGTGGTATAAGCTGTCAATGCCAACTCACACGACTTTTATATCGCTCTTCTTTTTAGCCTTATTTGCTGTGCGATTCGGCAATTTTACAGCTCATACCACGATAAACGCAGAGAAAAAAAAAACATCGTTTACAGTAAATTTAATTTCACACACCACGCCGGTTTTTATACTGTTATTTTATGTCAGTACAGCATGTTCTTGTTTTGCATGATATTTGAATTACATAGAGTGCTGTCAAGGTTTTCATTATATCTGATTTCATTATAAAAAATTAGTCGTTGTATTAATATACGTTTTACACGTATTACATGTATTAGCCCAATATTCAATTACTTACCGACACACGTTTGCATAGCAGTGTTTGCCGGTTGTTCAACGGTCCCCGACTGTCTGCTGGAACTCTTTCTGGCAGCATAGCAGCATCTGAAGATTCCAAACAGGATAGATAGCCCACCTAGACCCCTAAGCACAGGCCCAATACTGACTGAGAATGGAGCTTGTGCACTTGAACTGCTACTGCTGTCAATGTTGTAATTGTAACTGTGGAAAGAAAAATAGTATTTATAACGGGATTAAGTTAGCAATTAGTTAAAGGATCCAACAACCAAAATATATTAGTATGCCTTAGTCTACAAGGTTTATCTCCGCCGGTTCCTCTTGTCGAATAAGCACCTACACAAAGAAAGCTAGTGACTCATCTTCAGGTCATGTTTTCCGGATGATGAGTCGCCGATCAAACATATTTCTTACGCTGATTACAGTCATTAGAGTTGTCTACTTGGAGGTCATGGCACGATATAGAAAAGGTGTTGATATGTGTAATGGGTTAAGTCTACACCTGACAATGTCTTATAAACTGATACAAACACTGAATCAGCTAGTTTTAGATTCTGTATAATATACAAAAGAAATTTTTTAATTTTGCTATCATTAAAAATGTAAGAAACGAACAAAATTTATTTTGATACTTTAACCAATGAGTATATATTTCTTCACACCAATGGGACACGTAGCATCTAGCAACCCAAAACAACCACCGACACCAATGACAAATTGAAAGTATGCATGTATGTATGTATGTATGTATGTATGTATGTATGTATGTATGTATGTATGTATGTATGTATGTGACGTACGAGCAACACACTTCACTGTAACTGCTGGTTGTATTGCGACAACATCCATAATTACAGTATCTCGAGTTGTAGTAATATGGATTCCCGTCATCGTACAGACAGTATTCTCCAGCCACCATTCGCACGGCTGAAATAGAAAATAATACCGTGTCTCTTTTTCTTCAAAACAAAAGAAATCAGCTGTTTGGACCTATTTTAACAAGCCCGGAAAGGATTATTTCGCAGCTTGCAATGAATGTAAGCAGACAATTTCATGTCCACAAGGAAACACTTCAACAATGCCTCGGCATCTGCCTAGCATTCATCATATTCACGTCAAGAAGGATGAGTCTGAAAAAGGAAATGAGAACAATGGATAACGATGGATAACGATGTTGTCAAATTTTCGCTGGAAGAAATAGTCTCAAAACTCACTGCAGTCGATGGTTTCTCGATTCGAAAAATCACTCATTCAGAATGTATTCGACAATCGCTGTCATTAAGAGGAATGAAGGTACTTGCTCATGAAAGATCGATGATGGCCCTTATTCGCGATTTTGAAGACACAGTGAAGGAACAAGTCATACATGACATTAAGAAAGAACTCTCAGAATGAAATACATTTTCAATATTATTGGACGAATGGACAAGTATCGCAAATCGTTGATTTCTTAACATCAACCTTCATACGGTCTCGTCAAAATGTATAAATCATGGTCTTGTAAGAATTAACGGAAGTTGTAATGCTGAAAGCATAAACGAGCTCGTCGAGGAACATCTTTATTCTTTTGGTGTCTCTTTCAAACGGGATATTGTTGCCTCTACCGGTGATGGAGCAAGTGTCAAGTATTAAACAAGCATTTATAACGTATTGCATTTGGGTGTTACACAAACGTTTTACAGAGAAAATTGACCAGGTCAAGGAATTACAGGTTTTTTTTTCAGGCAAAGAAACTGGACGGACTGATGATTTCGATGAAAGCGACGATGATTTGAGTGCTGAAGAAGTTGAGATACGGAAAGATACGGAAGGAAAATATAAACATGTTGGCAATGGAAACATGTACATAGAAGAGAATGTATGCAACTTTTCAGCAATGTAAATTAAATTTCTTTTCATGTGTTCATTATTTAAACTCTAAACTATCTAACTTTGACAGAAGCAATGTGTTATGAGTACAATAAATCTCGCATTACAACCTTCAAATCGTCTGAACTAGTCTAAACAACACTCACACTGGGACAAAAGGCAATCCATGCTTTCAGACATCACCGCCCTCATCCTAGTAAAAAACAAACAAGCAGACAGAATACCCCTCCTTGTAGCAGTTTCTGAATCTGCTGGAGTATGGACATTCGATAGGTGATAACCTGATTATTTTTGGAGATTTCAACTTTCACTTTGACCATCCAGGAAACCCATACGAATCAAACCTCGAGATTCCATTCACGTTTCAAACCGTAAACATTCGGTTAACCAACTCACCCATATACATGCTTACACTTTAGACTGGATTCGTCATAGACCTGATTATATTATTGAACTGTCCACGCTTGTATATTACGAACTTGCATCAGATAATCGCTTTATTATATGCCATTTGGATGTATCAGCCCCTCACTGTCATAATTTATTTGCTACAAACAAAAATCACGTTATCATATTTAGAGCCTATCTATAGCATAACATCCAAGCAAGTCGAACACCTTGCTTGCCTACTACAGCAGAGATAATCGATCACTTCCTGTGTTCGTTTCATGAAAATAATTCACCAGCCACCAATTGCGGAGTGCCAACTCAAAATTGTTTTCCGTGGTTTAGAAATGTTAGCGACGAGCTTAAAACAGCTTAGAGAGAATGCCGTAAATCGAAGAGGCTTTGGCTTTTCACCAGACTCACTATTCTTAAAAAATTATTTGAAGCCGCTCAGAAGAACGTAAGAAACATGCAAATTATCCCACTACAGTACGACGTTTTAGGCTAGTTCCGGCTTCAAAGAGTTCACCGAAATTACTACCAAACTAATGACAAGGGACACATGCACACCATTTCCAACTACCTTCTCACCAGTTGACCTTCGGGACCTTATTTCCAATTATATTCCGTGACAATGTACAAGCCATTAGCGATAAGCTTGATAGTGCAATATCCATTTACTCGTCGTCAACCTGTTGCAATTCAAAATTGCAATGACACCCGTTAGCAGGATTCGAAACTGTCTCGATTGATTTAGTAAGGACACTTTTGATGAAGAGTGCACCAAAATCATATGAACTTGAACAAATTCCAACATCTCTGCTGATTGAGTTCTTAGATCCTTCACTAACCGATGGTATTAATACCTCTGTCATCTGTGGAATTCCCATCATTTTTCAAAAATGCCATTGTAAAGCATTCGCTGAAAACAAAAACAACACTAGACCATAACAATATTACAAAAACTACCTCCCATGTTCTAATCTTCCGTATCTCCCCCTGCGGGTTCGGGGTTGTAGATTTAGCTTTCACTTTTCCAAGTTTTAGAAGTCTTCCTAGAAGGCGGTGGCTCAACCCTAGAAGGAAGCTTCATGGGTCAATCCCAGGTAATTGTATCTAACAAGTATGGCATCTGTGTATCCCTGGCACTTGAAAACTGTCCCCTTGTTGGGCTCCGTGGTGGGTGGGGAGCATGGGTGCTGAAATTTTAACTCTTAATCATGGCTAATACTAAAAAAAGATCAATAATAAACGTACAAAACCACTATCTGCTTCGGATGAAGAAATATGTGGCGTGGAATCGTTTCCAAGCATCATGCTTATTCAGTCTAAGGATGATGCTACACCGCTTTCAAGTTTATCTCCGGTTGTTATCGAGAAAACCATTTCGGCATCGATTAGCACACCAAAAAGTGTGAAAAAACTAACATCGGGCTGCCTTCTTGTAGAGTGTGAGCGAAGGAGTCAAACAGATAATATCATGAAAATGAAAACATTCTTTGATATTCCAGTGACCTCATTCGCCCACACTACACTGAATTCGTCCAAAGGCGTAATGAGATGTCGTGACTTGGCTGGAGTCACCGACATAGATATCATCGAAGGGATGAGACATGAAGGTGTCACTGCAGTGCAAAGAATACGTATTAAACGTAATAACATTCTGCTGGACACTAAAACATTTGTTCTAACCTTTAATAAATCAACAGTGCTCAAAGTGGTTAAGGTTGGTTTTTACAAGTAAAGGTCGAGATCTAAATTCCGAAAACCCTTCGATGCCATAAATGTAAAAAATATGGCCATCACGAGGATCGATGTTCCAGAGCCAAGGTATGTGTCCGATGAGGAGACCACTCTCATCAGGAAGCTGATTGTAGAGCAACTCCGCATTGTGTCAACTTTGGCAAGGAACATCACGGCAGTTCCAAGGATTGTGATACATGGGAACAGGAGAAGGAAATTCAGAAGGTAAAGTTTAGCTCGAACATTCCCTACCCAGAGGCCAGAAAACTTGTCCAGGCGAGAACAGCCCTTTCTGGACCATTCTCCACAGTCGTAAAACAAAATCCAAAAAGCACGAAGGACGCCCAAACACAGACTGCTCAGCCCGATTCAACCACAACGGCCAATATCCCTAATTATACTCCACAGAAAAGCACAACATCAACTCAGATAACATTTAATAAACACAATTCCTTTTGACACCTAGATACAAACAATAGCAATTTCAGTTTGAAACGTGACTGCAAATATTCTTGCCGATAGTTTTTCGAAAAACTCATCATCATCTAATTATTCAGATGCCTTTAGAAGATTAAAATCTCAAAAAGAAAAGTCACGTTTAAAATTTACATCAAACAACACTGAAAATTATAAGCAGCTGTTTTCTTTATTGGAGCTTAAGGAGGCATTAGACAAGGCCCATTATACATCCGGTGGGCCTGAAGAAGTACATTACCAGTTCTTGAGACACCTCCCAGAATCTTCTCTGACCTTACTTCTTAAAATCTTTAATGATTTATGGATAGCTGGTAATATACCTAAAAGCTAGAAAGAAGCGACAGTGATACCGATTCCCAAACCAGGCAAAGATAACGAAGATCCTAACAAGCTGCATATGCAAAACAATGGAACGAATGATTAATGCTCGGCTTGTATGGTACTTCGAAAGAAACAATTTAATTTCTCCTTTCCAAAGTGGCTTCCGTTCTTGGCATAGTTCTAACGATCATCTGGTTAGACTGTAAACATTTATTCGTGATGCATTTATCAAGAAGGAACATTTAGTAGCAGTCTTCTTTGATTTAGAAAAGGCCTATGACACACCATGGAAGTACGGGATGCTAAATGACCTGCACGATCTAGGTCTAAAAGGTCGTCTGCCTTCTTTCATCTCCAATTTTCTCTCCGACAGAGAATTCAAAGTACGAGTGGGCTAAACCCTCTCCGATATGCACCAGCAAGAGATGGGTGTGCCCCAGGGCAGTGTTATATTTGTGACGCTATTTAATATCAAAATCAATAGCATCACCAAGTGCTTAACTCCCGGTGTGGATTGCTCTTTATATGAAGACGATTTTTTAATTTGTTATCGATCAAAGCACATGCATACAATTGAAAGGCAACTTCAACAAAATATCAATAAGATCCAAAATTGGGCCAGTAATAACGGTTTCAAATTTTCTAAATCTCAAACAGTCAGTTGCGAGGACATCATGATGACCCTAGACTCAGGCTGGATGAAACACTTATTCCAGTTGTTGAAGAAACAAAGTTTTTGTGTATTATCTTCGACGGAAAACTGACTTTTGTACTACACATCAAGAATTTAAAAGCTAAAGGTTTAAAAAGCATTAAATTTACCTAAAGTAATTGCGCACACTGACTGGGGTGCTGATAAAAAGGTCATCCTCAATTTGAATAGAACATTTACCCGCTCTATTCTAGACTATGGATGAATTGTTTATGGTTCAGTTAGGAAGTCTTTTATGACAATGCTTGACCCAATTCATCAAAAGGGAATAAGACTCGCTCTAGGAGCATTTCGAATATCTCCATGCGAACGCCTTCTCGTGGATGCGAATGAACCTCCTCCATCACATCGCAGAGAAACGCTCTGAAGTTAAAATCAAACTGTCTCAACCCTCCTTTTCCGGCTGTTTTTCAACCAAAATACAGAATTTTATATGGAAATAACCAAATTGCATACCTTCATTTGGCATCAGAGCATCATTAAGCCTTGACAAAATCAAAATTAATCTCTTTCTACATTTCAGAAAACGTTTGTCTCTAAAACACCACCTTGGCTACTTAAGCAATCCAAAGTGATTGTTACGTTACATGATGATTATGGTTACTAGAGAGAGAGCATGATCAACATATTTTTTTTTAATATGCATATTCGATAACAGAAGATGATGTTCAGAATTATAAATTTCCCGGGTAGAAAATGACGTGCAGCAGCAGGGCAAGTCAACCTAATTTTATAACTATCTATTTGCTAAAATATGGCTTCTTACAAAAACGAGAAGAAAAATCAAGAAGATGTTCGCCAGATCAAAGCCTCCAACTTACCGAGATTTTCTCTCAATGATGCTCAATTTGAGTTAACTATTTTTGTTACTATTGTTCTGAATATTCTCTTAAAGTATCAGCAAGTGATTACTCGGATGATCTCCAATTTTGGTCACGCCCTCCCTGATGCTGTAAATAAAATCATGGTTATATCAGTAATGGTTGGTGACTCATTAACCAGTCGGTTGTTCCATGTCGGATTAGAAGAAATTAGGAAATTTATACCAGTCCGTCATTTAGTCTGGAAAAAATACAAGAATGCCAGGAATCTCAGGTTGATTATGCAGAAAGTTCTCAACTAATATATATTCAAACCTGTTAATGACACAAAAAAAACTGTTTTCTTCAACGTGGAATAATACCTGAATGTATTGAAGTATCCAAAGTTTTACAGGATCTTCCTGGTCGAATGCCTCAGCTAGCAGAACCTATTATTAAGGACAAGAAAAAACTGATGAAGAAGTGATCAGCGAATTATGTAATAAATATACTGAGGACGTTTTAACGACAATCGACAAAATTGATTTAGACAAGTTTCCAACTCTTGTTGTTAAGACTTCTGAAAGTAGAAATAGAATGCTGAGACCAACACATGTAAAATATATTTCTGGTCTACAACACTGGGCTGCTAGATAATTAGATAGATAGATAGATAGATAGATAGATAGATAGATAGATAGATAGATAGATAGATAGATAGATAGATAGATATATAGATAGATAGATAGATAGATAGATAGATAGATAGATAGATAGATAGATAGATGGATAGATGGATGGATGGATGGATGGATGGATGGATGGATGGATGGAAGGATGGATGGATGGATGGATGGATGGATGGATGGATGGACGGACGGACGGACGGACGGACGGACGGACATACAGACAGACAGACAGACAGACAGACAGACAGACAGACAGACAGACAGACAGACAGACAGATAGATAGATAGATAGATAGATAGATAGATAGATAATTGTTTATTTAAATATTTTGTTTAAAATATAATATATTACAATCAAACCTTTTGATAGCTGATTATTTTTTAATCAACATTTATCCTTGACAGAATACGGAGGAGAGTTCTCGTTGAGAATAATACTTTGATTAATATTATTTGGAATTTCGGGATGATGGAGCATGTCACGTATGGTCCACATTCAAATACGCGATGACTTTGTCGTAGCAAAAGTTGTCGATAAAATCATTGACGCTACAGATAACGTTGAGCGAGCTTTACAAATCATTGATTGTCTTAACGATGAAATATGTATTGTCAGAATAACATGTATTTTGCAATCAGAAACAGATTTTACAGTGTAGATTATCCGCAACAAACGTGACGCTGTTTTTTATTTATTTTGTTTGTCTGCTTTGTGAAATACAAATTCCGAACAAGGAATGTCGAAAAGGAGTGATGAACGATATTATATTCGAGCATACGCTGTGACCGTGGTTATTTATGGAATGTAACAGCTAAAAATATATCTGATATTAACGATCTTGTTCCAATGCAAGTTTCAAACATAAAATGTGTAGCTGAGCGAGTAAAATAATATTTTACAAAGAAGTAACGTGGAAATTGATTAACTGATCTAAGACGTAAATACATACACGAGTGGGCTAAATTAGTCAAAACTATTGGAGCTACAATTAATGATCTATCTATGTTAGTATAAATACTAAAATTTCCAACAATAGTAGCAAATATAACATGATAATTGTTAAATAATACAAAAAAGGAATCTCAAAAAAATATCATTGATCATAATACGCACGAGTGGACTAACGCATTAAAAATATTTCCACGAGATCGAACCGTAAGATGATATCCCCAGATCTCTGGGGTAACTGTATTTTATTTTATTCACGAAATAATTAAAGACGATTCTCTATCAGTATGGCTATTTCAATGTGATGAAAAATATGATCAATCTGTTTGACCTAACGGTGAAAGTAACCGTTTAGAATATCTCCACGAGACGATTATCAATCTTGCGCATAATATTTCAAATGATAATATTGACCAGTTGATAAGCGCTGAATTTCTCAAAGATGTATCGAATACGGACACAGTGGATTGTGGAGTACCAGATATGACAACAATGATGCTATTTCCGTGGGTATGGTCGCATGCAATCCTGGAAAAACGATGTCAGTCAAACACTGCTCATAACTACACATAAGTATCATAGTGGTGACTAAATAATTTACTTGAAATCATGTTGACTCTTTTGACACATATTTGCTCTTCAGAATCAGGTGAATGCCGTCTTCATCTCTTTTCTTTTGCCTTCGAACAATGCACTGAACATACTCGTACATTCAGATTATAATTATACTCAGAAAACTAATAGTCTAGGATATATGTTTCTAGATTATTACATATATACATATAACACAACATAATTACATTAGCAGCAGAAGGGGCGAATCAGACAACATTTTTAGACACGTTTTCACTGAAATCACGCTTAAAAACAATGAAACCAATGACATCAGGCCCCAATGTGTGTGTGAATCTGATATCGTTTCATGGATTAGGATCAAATAAAAAAAACAACATTTTCAATGAAATCAGGTCCAAAAAAAATCAATGAAATTAATGAAATCCTCCATCGATTTTTTGGGAAAAATGGACTACAACGTCGTTGTCACTTACCCTCTCTGCTGCTAGAACTTTCAGTTCTGGGTTAACCGAATATTTGATCCAGTCCGATACGATATCGTGTTCGAGGGTCATGTAAATTTATTGTTACAAATCCGTGTGGGGCAGACTGAGCATGACTAAAGAAATTTCTAAATTGATTGAAGTCCATATCAGAACACCATGTCTGCCAAATATTTCGTAGCGTATGTGTATCAACACCGTTGAATACAGCAAGCATATTACAGTTATCTCTAATCACTTTTGGAATCTGAGTGTATCGTTGAGTGACATAGATCACATCAGTGTTTTTATGCCTGCCTCGGGAAAATATTCTAGCAGGATTTTTTTGATTATCTAACATGACATCGTCGTATACAACTAAATTGTTGATACTTCCATCGAGATCATTCACGGATGGTGCCTCGTCAATATCGGTTATAAATTCAATAACATCCTCGCCGGCAATCTCTGAAGCGTTTTCATTAAAATCTTTTAGTACTTCAGAGCATCGTTGGTCATCTACGCTAGGGGCAATTAAATACAACTTATCCCACTTCATCCATCTCATTATTAAATTGAGCAACAATTGCGTCTTGCCGGATCCAGATGGCCCGATTATAATTGCGCGGATAGAGTTTGGTAGCGCTGCATGATGCTTCACTGGTTCTCTTGTTTTAGTCGCTGAAAAATCAATGATATTCATATCTCTATACATAAATTATGGATCTATATTGCGTGAAGTGTAAAGCGCGTACTGGCACAGATGACTTGACGACGATTACAACTAAAAATAACCGATCAGCGCTTTCTGGTAAATGCGTACAGTGTAGTACAAAGAAATTTAGATTTGTTTATAAACCCAAGGAACCCAAGGAACCTTTAAAAAAAAACGAGGAGGTGATATCGCTGCCAAATTAGCAAAACTCCCTGGAACCCCATGGGGGAAATACCCCGGAGAAAAACACCTTCCAGGGTATAGTTATTGTGGACCGGGAACAAGACTTGATATCAGACTCAATGATCAAAATCAGCCCCGACCCGGTGAGGAACCAATAAACTCTATTGATAAGGCCTGTCACCTTCATGGTGTTGCTTATAAAAGCAGTAATCTGCAGCACAGGCATCTAGCAGATGTGAAATTAATTCATGCGTTGAATTCTATCACTGATAAATCCTTCAAAGAAAAATTGGCTTCATTTTTGATAAAATCGCCTATGAAAAGTAAATTGATGTTAGGTGCTGGTAATTAATAACAACATGGAATCTATTTACTATTCCCCAAGAGGATACTGGAAGGGTAACGCTGCAATCAGTAAACTCGCTAGCGCCGCAAAAGTGACAAAAACCACTGCGGGTCTTTGGTTATCCAAACAGGCACTATGGCAAATTTATCTACCACCGCATAAACAAATTCAATTCTCGCATTTTGATGTGACCTTTCCTAATGAAGTTCATCAGGCTGATATATTATTTCTGCCACATGATCGTGGTTACAAATATGCGTTAACTGTAGTTGATATTGCAAGTCGATACAAAGAAGCAGAACCGTTAAAAACAAAATCAGCCACTGAAGTGGCTTCTGCATTTGAAAGGATTTATCGAAGGAGTCCTCTGCACTGGCCAAATCTGTTACAAGTTGATCCGGGCAAGGAATTTCAGGGTGCAGTGTTATCTACAATGAAATATCACAATGTCGCTATCAGACGAGGGCATACTGCACTGCATCGTGATCAGGCCATTGTAGAACGATTTAATCGGACTCATGCTGAGCGGTTATTTGGATATCGATATGGAAAAGAATTCATCCAAGAAAAAAGATCCCGTGAATGGGTTAAAAGGTTACCAGCTGTGATTACTGCACTGAATAACGAGATTACTAGAACCATCAACATGAAACCTATCAACGCGATTAAAAAGAAGTCGATACCTGAAAAACCACAAAAGGATTTTAGCGTTTCCCAACCAATTCTTGGTAGTAATGTCATTGTGAGGTACTTATACGAACCAGGAGAGCTTGAGGGTGGCACAAAAAGGGCTACTGATCCTATTTGGAGCGTCACTACGCATAAGATATCTAGTATAACACGATCTACGGGTAGACCTCCAATCTATAAACTGGATTCAACTGCCCCTCAACGGGGTTTACTAGACAACAATTACAAGTGATACCCGAGGATACTCAATTGCCACCCCTTGGTCTTAACTAGCACCCTTGCGTCTATTGCACTCAAGACAAGTCAACATCACATTATTTCTGACATGACCGAGATTGTTATTTTTTCTGTCTACGGTGAATTGGCGAGGATCCTTATCCGAATACTGCCAACGCATTATACAATTGCAACTCGCGCAGTGATTATTCTGTTGTTGCTTCAGAGTAATTATTAATTCAGCATCAATATCAAATTCTCGTTGTTTTTTTTTTGTCTTGTTGTTTGTAACCGGAGAGTTTTTTATCAATAATATCATCTATTGTGGTGTCATTATCATCGCCAATGATTTCATCATCGCCACCAATGATTTCATCATCGAAGACAATTCTTCGAAGTTGATTTATTTTTCGTACTCTGGATACTGAAAGATAGACTGAATTCGACCATTCTATGCGATTATCTACCATCCAAACAATTGTATCCGATATAGTCAATCCCTGTGAAGAATGTATTGTTGAAGCGTATCCTAGCGTCCATGGGGATTTATTAGCACGCAATGCATCTTCAACAACATTGATATCAACCAGCACAATATCATTTAATACGAGAATCTGCTTTTCACTCTGTCCTGGAATATCAACTTCGATGTTCTGTTTTCGTGTATCCGATGGCCTATAACATAACGGTACTGGAAGTGTTGCAAATTTTTGTTTATGCAATTCAAATAACTTCATCTGAAGTGTATCCCTGACTATTTTTCAACTTGCAATGATTAAATCATTTGGTCTCCACGCTTCCCAAAACTCATTCATGGGAGTTTCCGAAATTATTTCACGGGCTATTTCACACTGGATTCTATCCGGTTGTAATCTAATTAGTTTCTTAAATTCTTTTAATTCATTATCAAGTGATCTATGATCGGTATCAATTTCTTCATAATAGTCTACAAAACCCTTTAGCCATTCATGGGGAGATGCACCGACAAATGGTGGTGGTTGGCCGTGATCACCGCACATGACGACTTTTGTATTCTTCAATAACAACCACTCAAGAAATATTTTTAAGACATCTTCTGACACTGTGTCTATTTCATCCCAAATGATAATTTCAGGAATAAATTTCTCTCCCATGCGCTCAGGAGTCCATTTATCTCCCTTCCATCGGAAAAAGCTGCGATAAGTGCAGGCATTTACCCCTCTCTGTATCATTTCTCTTGCAAGTCTGTGAGTCGTTGTTAGCACAATCATGTTTGGATTGGAAACGCTAGCGTTTCTACGGAATAACTCAATTACCCGGGTTGTTTTTCCTGACCCGCCACAACCGTTTAAATAAACTGTTTTATATCTGCATATTGGATCAGAAATCGGTGGTGCACTAGAAAATTCTGAACACTGATTGCTTTTTAAGTAATTATTTTAAATGGTAACATCTGCTGATTGAATATAATCATAAATCATTTCTTTCTTAATTCTCCATGTCCCCCATTTCTCGTTGCCAGTAGCCTTAAAATCAGCCATTTTGCTATTTATGTAAAATGAGTCAGTGGCAACTCTAACTGCGGTGGTAGGAAATCTATTGATCATTGAAAACAGATTAATAGAAGCATAACCGAGCATAGAAGCTCTCAAATGTGTGTACTGCGGATGGTATCCATCAGTGTAAGTAACAATTGTACCCAATTTGGTTCCATCGGACATAAATGCGTCCTTCCGATTGACATATAGGCCCTTATTCGTTAAATCCGTGATTACAAAATCGTATTCAGCGTTGTCTATAATCAATCGTGAAGAATATTTCGTATTATCATCTTTGCCACCTTGGGTAAATTTACCGATTATTCTTCGTCCAAGATTTTTTGCTTCATTGTTTCTGATTTCAAATAACTGTTGGGACCAATCCATGATTTGTTGTTCATTAAAATCAGGAAACAGTTTTCGCTCTTCGCTAATTATTTTTTCTAGATCAGGTTGTGGTAACCAGACTGATTTCTGTGTTCGATAGGATATAATTGCTTCAGTGACAATTAATGATTTTAACATCTTACAATCAAGCATATACCGTAATAACACTATTGGCATCCAGTGTTTTTCAGACATGTGTTTACCAATCCAAAGATAACTACACGGATGAAGTCCTTCAGCCATTTCAAATGATAATACACAAGCGAATCCGGTTAAATCAAAATCAGGAAGTGGTCCATTAATAGCAACACGGGTCATTTCGTGTGTAGGGTGTCCAAATCGTTTGAAATATTTCTCGCATTCTCCATACCCAAGAAAACTTCCTGGATAACACGCAATCATATCAATTGAAATAACGGTATCAGCGGTGTATTTTGTGTTCCATAATCCGCCGTGGCTGTATTCAAGACAGGACAATTTGACATCTGATAAAAACTCACTTCGTGTTGGTTTCCACGCGTTTTTCTTTCTAGCAAAATGTGCTGCAATGGATGGTACTGTGAAACAGTTTGCTAATAATTGATCTTCGATTTCCCCCTCAGAAAACTCACTAGCTAGTTGTTTCATTTGATTATGTAGCTCTTCAGCACGGTATAATTCTCCGTTAGGCCTTACAAACTGATCAAATTTGCATTCTTCGTCTGAAGTACTATGAAATAGCCACACTGACACAGGATCGTTTTTACTCAAATGGTAAATAGCATCAAATAATTTCTGCTCTGAAAAAAACTCTTCGGTTTGGGATAGATATCTTACGGTTCTATCCCGTGGGAATATTGTTACTGCAGATGACCACGCGTGCGCGTTATGATCAATAATTTCAATGGGGGCTCCCTGTGATTTATATTTCGATTCGTATAATACTTCTCCGGTGATTGTCCTTACCGATATTGGAAATCTTAATGATTTTTCTAATTTAGTTATATCCTGAATTGTTGCTCCATGCTCTTTTACCGTTAATTCCCACTCGGTTATTTTTTTTCGTCTTAGATCAGTTAGTTTATTTCCCCGGGACGCATTTGTGAAGTGTTCTATTATTCGTTCTGCTACACAATTTAGCCCTGTCGAATATTTCATGGGTGCTAGTTTTGAAATATCAGGTTTTTCATTGATCGGGTATATCCCGTAAACAACTGCTGTGACAGGATAAGATCTTTCGTAGTAGGGTTTATCAATTCCAGTCAAAATTCCCGGTTTTGAATCCTGATTCACGGTGACAGTTTTTTTGCCCCTGAGAATGGGTTCAAATTTATCCCTAATAATCCATTTTTCATCCTCACGGATAATGAATTTGATTCGGAAAAAATGACTTTTTTCCCCAATAGGTGAAATGATCACTGCTGCTTTTTCATCAGTCATGGTAGCATCAACAACACCATCAATTCGAAATGTTGACCAGCAATAAGATGCTCCATCGCGCTTGAATTCATTAAAACAGTCTCTGATGGGTTTATCAAGAATTTTATTCTTGGGTGTATTAGAAACTATATCAAGATTGAATTGAGCATCCTTCCATGGTGATCTCATGTTTCCGTCTCTTGGACGTTTGTTACGTTTTTTGGGTTTATCGATATTAAATTTAGGGTTAATTTTTAATAATCTCTTAAACTCTTTCATGTTTCCGTCTCTTGGACGTTTGTTACGTTTTTTGGGTTTATCGATATTAAATTTAGGGTTAATTTTCAATAATCTCTTAAACTCCTTCATGTTTCCGTCTCTTGGACGTTTGTTACGTTTGTTTCTGTTTACTACACGTTTTTTGGGTCTATCGCGATTAAATCTAGGATTGATTTTCAATAATCTCTTAAACTCTTTCATGTTTCCGTCTACTATACGTTTTTTGGGTCTATCGAGATTAAATCTAGGATTGATTTTCAATAATCTCTTGAACTCTCTATCGGTATTGAATTTAGCATTTTTCGAAGTCAATCTCTTGAACTCCTTCATGCTATATTAAAAACATGTGTCTAAATGAAAGATTTATGTATAATCAATCACTGCAAAATGGGTCAGTCATTGAATTAGACAATAGTGTAGTATATAATGACTCAAGAATTCAGACTACACCCAGTGATTAAAAATTACGAAGCATCCAGTGATGGTGTTGTAAGACACTGTAGACTGAAGAACCCAATTGGGTGGGATAATGGTATGGGGTATTTGGTGTTTAATGTTGGAAGGAAGACATTTCGCAATCATCGTTTCATATTTGAATGTTTTAATGGATTGATCAAAGATGGTTTTGTTATTGATCACATTGATTCTAATCCAAGGAACAATTCTTTATCCAATCTGCAAGCTATCACACAGAGTGAGAATATCAAACGAAGAAGGACTGACACTTGTTCAAAAGCGAGACCAGTGAAATCTTTTAATACAACAACTAACGAAGAGAAAATATTTAAATCATTATATGAAGCCGGTAAGTATTTCAATATTTGTAGAACTTCAGTACGATTCGTTGCATCGGGAATAACCAAGACGGCTATTTCAAAAAAGACGGGGCAAAAAGTTCAATTTAGTTATATCTAATGCGTCATAATTTCCAATTAGAGATATGTCATTCTTATAGAATAATGAATTCTGAAAACATGAATAGCATCATAGTTGAAATAGCGAAATTTAAAAATCAGGATATCAAACTATCAGATGGGTTAAATCCTGATCAAATAGTGTCGGATTTTCAGGATATAGAATACGGGGTTAGCACTAACAAATATATGCTACCCAAGAAATATGCACTCTTCAAAAGAATTCAGAATTCTATTAAAGACTCTCTTTCATTTTCCAGTGACATCAGTGTGTTCGTCCCGTTGTATACTATCGTAGAGGGAATACGAAAAGAATTGGGGTACGAATACGAATTGAAAAAAGAAGTCAACTCTAAAATTAGAAACCTACGAGCATTAATTCAGGAAAATTGATTACCCGACCATTGATTGCCCGAACATTGATTACCCGACCATTGATTACCCGACCATTGATTGCCCGACCATTGATTACCCGACCATTGATTGCCCGACCATTATCATCGACCTTCATTTTTTTTAGCCGACCCTCAACGGGAATGTCAAAAATAGAATGAGGAAACTGTCAGTATTATTTATTTTATATACAATTATGACACTTTCCTCATCAATGATAGAGCCGTTAAAACAATCAAATAACACTTCCACGGTGGTATCAAAAATCATCCGACATGTCATTGATGTCAAAATAGAATGGAGCAAGTGTCAGTATTATTTATTTTATATACAATTATGACACTTGCTCCATCATTGATAGAAGGTGTCTCACGATGAAATAACACTTCCATGACCGTATCAAAAATCATCCGATGGTGTTAGGTCGGATTGAAAAATTGTTTTGCAATTGAAAAATGGTTTCTGATTTCAAATAATGGTCAATGAGGCATTAACAACCCGATTGGCTCGTGAACAATTAGATGCAATTTGAGAGATTTATACCAATTCGTGACTCTGTAAGGAATAAACTGCAACAACGACAGAGTTTACAAACTGATTTTGCTTTAGGGTCTGAAGAGTTGTTTAAACCAGTAACCACAGCAACGAAAGGGGTAGAGCGTGCTTTACTGGGAGATGTTCCCGAGACGGGGAAATCTGTTATTGGTGAACTTGGAAAAATAGCAGCAAAAACTGAACAAACAAAACAAATAGAATCAAAAAGAACAGTAGAGGACTTACGCATGAGATTTAACGAAGAAGGGTTAGCAGCAATTGATGAGACTGATCCAACAGAAATTCCTACGCTTGTTGTTACGTCCTATGAAGACAGAAAAAAAATGTTGAAACCAGAACATCATAAGTTTGTTAAGAATTTCACTCACTGGGCTGATATATTCTATAAAATCAAAACTGTAAAAAGTCAAAAAAAGACAGATAGTGCATCATACATTGAATATATCAGGATGGTGGATCACGTGTATAATCAATACGAAGAGTTTAAACAACAACAAAAACCGCAAAAACCGCAAAGGCGGCGACAGCAACCTGCAAAGAAAATTTCTTTCTCTCCTAAAAAACAACAACTACCACGTGATGATGATGATGATGATGATTTAGAAGAACGACGTCAAACACCAACACGGAGACAAAAAAAACAAGAAGAACCTAATGATGATTATTTACAAGAAACGGGTTTAGAAAAACTAGATGAAGCAGCTGGTTATAGCGGAAGTGGACTGCAAAATCCAAGGATTGGAAACACTTGTCCTGATAGTGTTATCAATGATATATCACGATTAGATGTTCTTGTAGGAGGATTCCGAGCTGGAAATAATTCACCGGAAATAATTAATGAAGCAGCTGATATCTGTAGACGGTTATTTGCCGGCGGTATCATGGATATCAAAACATATCGAGATTTCATTGACGAGTTAGCAAATGGGTATCATAGTGATTAAATAACAATTGAAAACACTATTGTTTTTATAATAATGATCGTACACTACAATCATGATAAACCAACCCTCGTCTATGTAGTTAATTCACGGTTTCCAGTTTATAAAGCATACTATGGAGATGGCCTCGGCAATACCATTTTAGGATTCTTTTCAAGAATGGCCCCAAAAGTGATGCCGTTAGCTAAACAGTTATCAATGAAAGCCATTGATGTTATTCGTGATAAGGGTATTAGTACTGTTGGAGATCTTGCCGGGAAAGCGTTTTCAACTGCGAAGGATAAAATAACATCATTAGTGAGGCGAAAAAAGAAACCGTTACCGTCTACAGAAGAAATGCCTGCAAGTGTTAGTAAAATTATAAATAACGCAGTAGATGAAAAACTAGCGTCGATGGTAAATCAAGGGGACCAAAGCAATATTGCAAATATGATAGCGGGAAGTGGCTTTAAAAAACCACGTCGATGAAATCCTATGGATTTTCACGCTAGCGTTTTTCACGATGAAAATCACGATTTAGACTCTGATAAATAGAATAAAATGTTCAAAAGGTCACCTGATTCAGCAGTTGATATAGACGCCCCAATCCCCAAGAATGATTCTGTACGCGATTATCAATATTACGCCTATCATGCCATAAACTCAAATAGTCGAGCAAGAATTGATCTTCAAGTCCATGATACCAGTAAATACTTTTTACCCTGTGAAGCATTTATTGAAGTAGAAGGAGAAATTGTAACAGCTGCTGATACTACTGCTGTACCAGCACCGTATCCAGCTGGTACTCAAGTCGGTTTTGTCAATAATGGTATTATGGCGCTATTTGAGAGTGCTAGATATCTCATTGATGGAAAAGAAATTGAGTCCATAGATCGTGATGTTGATGTGGCTACAACAATAATCGGGTTAGCGAGATATTCTGATGATTATACAAGATCAGCAGGAGGACCCTCTATGATGTTTGCAAAGGATGGTAAGAATACCGCTGGAGGAAATCAATTTGTTGTAGGACAACCAAAAAAACGTGATAATACCCCTGCTGGTATCGAGGATATGATTATAAACAACGATGCTAATTTCAATCTAGGAGCTGCAACACGAAACGCAATGTTGCAAGGAGAGCGTAAATCATTTTCATGCGCGATTCCACTGCATCACATATTTGGATTCTGTAGAAACGTAAGAAAAGTTATCTACGGGGCGAAGCATACAGTATCACTTGTACGAAAGGGTGATGATAATGATGCAATTTGGAGGATTCCAGCAGATTCTGCAGCCCCCAATGCTGATACCGGTAGAGTCGATTTAACAAAAATATCATTGTGGATGCCAGTGTTGACTCCAGCAATCACCGCAGAAGAACGATTACTATCATTTATGGATCAAGGAGGAAAGTCATTACTGAGTTGGCTAACCGTGAGTACAGATGTGAAGCAATCAAATATCAACGGGTTATTCACTTGGAACCTAGCATCAAAACAAGGCATTTCTGCGCCACGTCATATATTCGTAGCGTTACAGGATAACACACGAGTTGGCAATCAACGTTTCAGCCATATGATATTTGATCAATTAGGTGTGAAAGACGTCTCACTGAGAATAAACGGCCAGCAGGAACCATCTGAGGATATACAACTTAATTACACAGAAAATCATATTGCACGAGTTTATCATCGTCTGTTGTCATTTATGGCACGCGATCAAAATGTGGATACTGGTTTGCAAATATCACAATATGATTTTAAAAATCTGTATCCGATCTATTACTTCTCACTGGAACATCTCGATTTGACAAGACAGTCAGTTGTTAATATACACTTTAGAGCTAATGTGACTCGTGGTGCTATTGCTGATTATAGAGCGGTTGCTGTCATTCTCAGTGATAAATCAATGCTACTTGAAGGTGTTGGTGGAAGAATGAGAGTGGTAGATGCCCCAGTAGAAAATCTTTGAAATTGTAAACGATTTAGAATCAATATATTATGTATAATGTCATATAGTGTTATTAGTGTTGCGTTAACTCCTGGTCAAATCAAAAAATTGCAATCAGAATCGGCTAAAAAATGTGGAACCACAATCACGTTGAAACCTAATCAAATGACTGGTGGTGCAAAAAAATTATCGCTGACAACTCGTCAAATAAAACATTTCAATGATGCACTTGCAGCCAAAAAAGGTGTCCAGATTACTCTTTCTGCGGCTGCTATCAAAAATATGATTAAAACAGGCGGTATATTCCCGTTGTTAGCTGCAATACCAGCATTGATTGCAGCAGCAGCCCCAGCAGTGGCTAAAGCAGCGGCGTTAGGAGCCGTTGGTACTGCAGCAGGAATGGCACTTAAGAAGGCAACTGGGAAGGGATATAAAAAAAGGGACGATCCGTTCACGGATTGGGTCTAAGACTACCAGGAACCCCGTATTCGTGGTACAGCGGAAAGGGTCTAAGACTACCAGGAACCCCGTATTTATGGTACAGCGGGAGATCCGTTCACGGATCAGGCCTGAGACTACCAGGAACGGTTTATTAATTCAGAAATCTTCGATGGTTCCCAAATCTTTGATGGTTCCCATGTCCAATTTTGATTTAATGGATGCGGCTAAAAAACTAGTGATTAAAAATTTCAGAGGTGTTTTTATGAAAGATCAATTACCACATCAACCAAACAAAACTGAAACAGGTATTATTAATCTCGATAACAGCACCGGACCTGGAACTCACTGGGTTGCATACGCTATTGATCCACGTGGGATTGTCTATTTTGATTCATATGGATTAGCCCCACCAAAAGAGTTTATGCGTTACATAAAAACCCTTCCAATGAAGACTTGGTATTCTAGGCTACCAACACAACAAATCAATGACCCACCAATATGCGGCAGTGAAGTATTAAATGTCCTTGATGCTATTTCTAACTCCTTGGGTAACCCAAGGGGAAAACCACCTCATATTGTCGTAAATGACTACACCAGCAATCGCTTTTTAGAGAGAGAAAGAGTTTTACAATAACATGATTGATATTTGGGGGAGATCTTTGAAATCCAAACCCGATGGCACTGCAACCCCTGATTCTATCAAGGATATAACAAAAAAAATTAAAGATGAAATAGCTGAGACGTTGAATTTAGAAAGTGTTGAACCCAATGAAACAGTTGTATTTCAAGATCGCCAGGGCAAATTGAAAACCAGTAATGTGTCATTGGATGATATTTTAGTTAAACAACGAAACGCAATCGAGAACACCGTTGCGTTATTTTCCGATCAGGGTAAATTGAAAACCAGTAATATTTCTCTGGATGATATTTTAGTTAAACAACAAAATGCAATCGAGAACACCGTTGCGTTATTTTCCGATCAGGGTAAATTGAAAACCAGTAATATTTCTCTGGATGATATTTTAGTTAAACAACAAAATGCAATCGAGAACACCGTTGCGTTATTTTCCGATCAGGGTAAACTCAAACCGGGTGTACTCGTTTCGACGATTACAGATCGATTAAAAACTCTCAACGATGAGTTAAAAAATTCTGTGTTTGTACTAGCAACACTTGAATCTAGAATTGAAGAACACATAAAACAGTTTACCGCATTTCGTAGAAATATCATTGATAAATTTATTGGAACTACATTCGATAAAATTGAAATAAAACTCCCTGATATTAAAAAATCCATCGATGAGACGAAAAACTTCATCGAAGCCGTCAAAGGTGATTTTTCGAGGATGATAACAGTCATTGAAAAAACAAAAATTTCTCATGAGAAAACCAACAACATAGTATATACAATCCAACACGGATCATTTGAGTGGACACTTACAAACAACAAATTAGATATCACTGCAACCGTCAAGGGTATTTATCGATTAACACTAGTAACACCATTAACTAAATTTAATATATCATCGTCGAGTTCATCCGGGGTCAATAATACGATTTCAACGATCATCGACAAGGATACAACTGAAAAGTTCACGATCACATCTACTGATAAAAGTTTGACTAAGGCTTCAGTAACCTGGTATGTGGAATTCGTAGCGGATTTAAGTAAATAAATTGAAAGGATTTCACAATTGAAAACGCTAGCGTTGTTAAAATAAAAAATGATTTCATCATCGCAATATCGCTATGATCAGGTCAGAGAATATCAAACTAGACTCAAAACCCTGTCTGAGGAGTATGCAATGAAAATTAAAAAATATCGCAGGAGAATTACCGCAATTGATATTACTGTGTATTCAGTGAGTGGTGTAATCACCGGAGCCGGTATTATACTGTCTTCAGTGACAATGATGGCCCCGATAGCTGTTCCAATTTGCATTTCTGCGGCAACAACAATCGCTGGAATTATTTCAATAATCACAAAAAAAATATCCTCATGCAGCCAACGGAAACTACAAGACTACATAATTCAATTTCATGTTGTGTCCACTGCATACTCGCAATTATCCTCATTGATATCGTCATCGCTCGATGATACAATTATATCAGAGAGTGAGTTTTCAGCGATGGTAGATATATATGATTCTGCGATGTCAAAATTAGAAATACAACATGAGTATAATAACAATGACAACACAGATGGAATTACTTCAACAAATAGTGGAGAACACGAACCCAGTACAAACAAGCATGATCTCAATAACCTCAACGAATCCAGAATTCAGTGTGAATTTCCCCTCTCCGGTCCCAGTGAAGGAGATAGCGCTAGCAAAATTACGAGTGTATCACAGTTGGCCAAATATTAGGTCAAAATCATTTGGTGGTCAACAACCCAATAATTCACTGGTATTTGCAAATAAGAATAAACCCGACGGTACCCCAGACTGGAATGTTGTTTCCATACCAACCGGATCATACCAAATTGAACAAATCAATAATGAATTCGCGCGTAGAATAAAATCGATTACTGGAGTAGAGTCAAAAATAGCTATAACAGTTCATAAACCAACACTATCATCTGCCATTGAAATAAGCACAGAGGGTTATGTCGTAGATATCTATCAAAGTTCTATTAGAACCGTACTAGGATGGCCTGAAATCCCACCCCGAGAAAAAACCGTTAAATTACCAGAACCACAAAAAACTGATTATATCACCGACAGGACAAAACTTGACAATCCAGTAAAAAGCTAAAGCGATTATGAAAAATTAAATTTTTTCACTGAAAAGATAGATAAGGGAGGGGAGAAATACTACATAACTCGACAGGATAAAATCACTGAAAACTTCACAGCGATCAATAACGATATTTCGTTGTTGTTAATATCCCTTAAATCCGGCTCTCTCACCCGAGATGAATTTATCAGCGTCATAGAAACATGTAACAGAATCCTCAGTGACATTTATATATTTCATTCACTAATTATACGAGAGGTAGCCCTTGCCAGACACCCTAACACGAAAATAGAATTTACGACAAAATATCATCTAAGCGTAGAAAATATTTCCGAATTCAATCTACCAGGATATAATCTCTTAGAACTACAAAAATCTCTTAGTGATGCCATCGATGTCGGTTTTAAAATAATTCATTATACGTGGAAAAAAACAACATCACCGGAAACAACTATCCTGACACACAATAATGACCCAGATGGTGGTGGCAGGCATATTGCTCCGTTCAATGTGAATATTTCAACGGTGATTGCGCTCAATTTAGTGTGTGATGTGATCAAAGGAAGCTATCAAATAAATTTAGAACGATCAAATCAAGCTCAGCAGGGATATATTTTGTATTCATTTGCACCAATAGCTCCTCCAGGGTTTTTAATAATTGAGTCCCCGGTGAATCCAGTCTATATGCGATGTCATAATAATTCATTAACCAGAATTAATTTCAAACTCACTGACCAGTCCAATAATCTGATTGATTTACAAGAGGAGGTTTTACAAATTAGTCTGTTTGTGAAATCCTAAGGGGATTTTCGTCGTAGTGATTTTCGACCCTCGAACACGATATCGTATCGGACTGGATCAAATATTCGGTTAACCAGAACTGAAAGTTCTAGCAGCAGAAGGGGTGAGTGACAACGACGTTGTAGTCCCTTTTTCCCAAAAAATCGATGGAGGATTTCATTAATTTCATTGATTTTTCATATTTTTTTTGGGACCTAATCCATGAAACGATATCAGATTCACACACACATTGGGGCCTGATGTCATTGGTTTCATTGTTTTTAAGCGTGATTTCAGTGAAAACTTGTCTAAAAATGTTGTCTGATTCGCCCCTTCTGCTGCTACATTGATTGGGAGGATGTGTTACATCCAGAGCCATGCCACAATTATCAGAGTAAAATAAACATTTAGTCTCATGTTGTTTTACCAAATCACTAATATGATCATTTTCCTGATTAGAGAACACTATTATGGTTAACCGATATACCATTGCAGTCAAAGGCAACACAATTACTGCTCAATGTTTAGTCAAGATGAACACTTACAAGGTATATTGGATAATTTTGTTCCAGAGGTAAAGATCTTGAAAATGTGGCATAACAACTTAAATGACTGTTTTTGCAACCTTTCCAGTGCCACATTTAGAGTTGATTAGATCACACGTTTGTCTTATTGCTGCAGGGTAAAGAACATTCAAGCTCAAGATATTTCTTGTTAGACCCCATGGAGGAGTGTCAAACGCAAAGAATTAATTATTGTTTTCTGTAAATAAGTAATGTGTGTTAGTAATTAATAACCAGTTAGTCCACCCAAAGTACCTGGAATCCAATAGTGAATGTTACAGATGACCTTCTTCATCGTGGACCTAAATATGATCGCGCTAATGTAATAACCACAAACGAAAGTTTATCGCTTTTTCTTTTTCTCAGCTCCTATTCATTAAAACACATTTGCGTCGAACTCACTATCAAACCAAAATAATCCATGTTCTTTCATCTTGTTTAAACATTAAAATGCTTGATTTGTAACATCTTATTCAATCATAAACAACAACAATTGCCGCAAGAACAATGTGATAGCTAACAAAAACATCTAGGTTATGCATTGCATCTGGCATAAGGCTTGACCAATCCCTCTTCTACTTTCCATCGAACTGCTCAATCGACCACTGTATTAAAGTATAAGGGGCGAGATATGACATTTCTATTGGGGTTCTTTCTCTTCGTTGTACATAACTGGTGATAAAAATCTAGTATCTTGATATGCGTCTACTGCTTTACGTAACCACTCGCTGTTATGTATGCACACTACAGATGTATGCACAGTACAATGGCATGCAGACCTAGATATCTTAATGTTGTTGAGTTTAGCAATATGTTTCCAGCACATGATGGGCTAATATATGGCGACCATTATTATTTGTGCAGAAAGAACCCGGCAAAACCCTCGGAAATAAAGTCCGACCAACAAGAAATTTTCTCACATAACTACATTAGCCGAATCCTAGACTCGAACCCACGCAGACAGAGGTGAGATGGCAGTGATACGTAACGGAAAACGCTTTAGACCACTCTATCACTCTGGGCCCATTCTGGTGATCTAAACGATATTAAACCTTTTAAAGTTTAAAATTAACTTGGTCGAAATACAAATTTCCTCTATTCTTTATTGTTTACAAAAGACTGCTTTAACATATTTCATGTGTTCAACGAAGGGAGTGTATTCCTTAGATTTACTGCTGAACATTTTAGGCGTGTTACTATACAAAGGATGCTCTTAAATTCTGACCGGAATAATTATCAAATGTCACGACTCAAGGTTAATCGAGGTGAGGTCTGGATTTTCATTTTTCTTAATCTATACATAAAAGAGACTTTAAATAATTTTGATGCTCTCGTCTATAATTGAGTGACCAAGCATTTCACTTATAGTTAAGGATAGCCTGGAATGTTTGTTTAAAATCATAATTCTGGGACAAAAGGAAATGTAAACAATTTATATAATTACAAGCTACATTATTGAAATATATGTTGTTTGAGATAATAACAACACAATACGATTGGACAAAAGCAAGAAATAGATGAGAGACAAACAAAGGGTTAAATAGTCAGCATATAATTTATATTACTAGAATGCAAATGCAAAAACTTAGAAAGAACGTAAATGTTGTTGTATTGGTATATGTTTTATTGTGCTTGCACTACCTGGTGTCGTAGCCGATGCACGAGTAATTTCATTATTTAGTGCAATGATAATTTGTGGTATGTCCTCGTCGTACCTTTCCATTATCGTTTTTCATCAATGACGATACTGCACTGATATATTATTTGCCCTAATCATCCTATAGTTCATTTGACCATCGTATACCACCTTGAGGTCCAACATACTTGCTGATATGTTCGTTCAAACTCAGAAGCAACTCCAACAGCTCTTTTAGGTAAGTAATAACGGGTCTGTTTTTTTATATCTATTTACCGACAGTTAAAACACATGTTTCTTTGGGAACACATGTTGTTTTGGCTCTTCTAATTTTAAAATAGTCGTGTGGTAAAATTAACATATTCATTTGATGAACTTCATTTGGAATACTGACATCGAAGTATAAGTACTCGATTCGTTTGCAATTACACTTCGCATAGTATAATGGGACTTATTATTCTTGTGCATTTCTAGAGTCATGACAATCGTGAATAAAGACTTTATCTCAGATATAACGGCTTTTAGAGTCATGACAAGCGTGAATAAAGACTTGATCTCAGATATAACGGCTTTTAGAGTCATGACAAGCGTGAATAAAGACTTGATCTCAGATATAACGGCTTTTAGAGTCATGACAATCGTGAATAAAGACTTGATCTCAGATATAACGGCTTTTAGAGTCATGACAATCGTGAATAAAGACTTGATCTCAGATATAACGGCTTTTAGAGTCATGACAATCGTGAATAAAGACTTGATCTCAGATATAACGGCTTTTAGAGTCATGACAATCGTGAATAAAGACTTGATCTCAGATATAACGGCTTTTAGAGTCATGACAAGCGTGAATAAAGACTTGATCTCAGATATAACGGCTTTTAGAGTCATGACAATCGTGAATAAAGACTTGATCTCAGATATAACGGCTTTTAGAGTCATGACAATCGTGAATAAAGACTTGATCTCAGATATAACGGCTTTTAGAGTCATGACAATCGTGAATAAAGACTTGATCTCAGATATAACGGCTTTTATAGTCATGACAATCGTGAATAAAGACTTGATCTCAGATATAACGGCTTTTAGAGTCATGAAAATCGTGAATAAAGACTTGATCTCAGATATAACGGCTTTTAGAGTCATGACAATCGTGAATAAAGACTTGATCTCAGATATAACGGCTTTTAGAGTCATGACAATCGTGAATAAAGACTTGATCTCAGATATAACGGCTTTTAGAGTCATGACAATCGTGAATAAAGACTTGATCTCAGATATAACGGCTTTTAGAGTCATGACAAGCGTGAATAAAGACTTGATCTCAGATATAACGGCTTTTAGAGTCATGACAATCGTGAATAAAGACTTGATCTCAGATATAACGGCTTTTAGAGTCATGACAATCGTGAATAAAGACTTGATCTCAGATATAACGGCTTTTAGAGTCATGACAATCGTGAATAAAGACTTTATCTCAGATATAACGACCTTTAGAGTCATGGCAATCGTGAATAAAGACTTGATCTCAGATATAACGGCTTTTAGAGTCATGACAAGCGTGAATAAAGACTTGATCTCAGATATAACGGCTTTTAGAGTCATGACAATCGTGAATAAAGACTTGATCTCAGATATAACGGCTTTTAGAGTCATGACAAGCGTGAATAAAGACTTGATCTCAGATATAACGGCTTTTAGAGTCATGACAATCGTGAATAAAGACTTGATCTCAGATATAACGGCTTTTAGAGTCATGACAATCGTGAATAAAGACTTGATCTCAGATATAACGGCTTTTAGAGTCATGACAATCGTGAATAAAGACTTGATCTCAGATATAACGGCTTTTATAGTCATGACAATCGTGAATAAAGACTTGATCTCAGATATAACGGCTTTTAGAGTCATGACAATCGTGAATAAAGACTTGATCTCAGATATAACGGCTTTTAGAGTCATGACAATCGTGAATAAAGACTTGATCTCAGATATAACGGCTTTTAGAGTCATGACAATCGTGAATAAAGACTTGATCTCAGATATAACGGCTTTTAGAGTCATGACAATCGTGAATAAAGACTTGATCTCAGATATAACGGCTTTTAGAGTCATGACAAGCGTGAATAAAGACTTGATCTCAGATATAACGGCTTTTAGAGTCATGACAAGCGTGAATAAAGACTTGATCTCAGATATAACGGCTTTTAGAGTCATGACAATCGTGAATAAAGACTTGATCTCAGATATAACGGCTTTTAGAGTCATGACAAGCGTGAATAAAGACTTGATCTCAGATATAACGGCTTTTAGAGTCATGACAATCGTGAATAAAGACTTGATCTCAGATATAACGGCTTTTAGGCTGGACAAAGACAGCTTTCTTAGTTGGCGGAGTCACGGTTGTCTTAAATCAGACAAAATAAATTGCGTTGAAGAAGTCCTGTGTTGTGTCATTTTATAACAAAATTCGCTATTTCTAATAAAAGGGGTAGCGCAATCTAGACATTAAATATGGCATATCGTATTTGGAGGTCTGCAGGAAATAAACATGGAAGTGGCGCTTGATAGCTGAAACAGAAATTAGCATTAAGGTATAGCCTATATAAGTGTGAATACCTTCTAGGATTTTTGGGGGAAGAGTAGTGTTAACATTTTAGATATTACAGAGCGCATTGCTAATAAATTACTCCCTGCAGCAGCCATTGTCTCATTTTCATTTCATTTTCATTTCAACGCTTTATGTTTTGAGTACTATCCAGCACTTACTTGCGCACTAACACATTTCACTTCTTTAATTTATTATTCATCACCCACTTTTGATATATTACCAACAACATTTTTTGAATAATATTTATCACACCATCATTGATTAATATCCCACACCACGTTTTGCTATATACGATTCAAATATACCACGTCTGATAGAGTACTTAACGACTTTGTTTTGGGTACTATATAACAAAGTCGTTTTGATTTCTACCAAGATACACTCTTTGGCATATGCTATCAAAAACCAAAACTATTAGCATACACCCACTGTTTGATTACTATTGGAAATAAGAATGTCTAATTCTTTGCAATGCAAACACTTTGAATAATATCCAATGCCGCACAATAATATTAACGAACGTCATGTGTAGTAGTCAAATCTTATATTTTTTATAATCACAAACAAACAAAACTACTTAAGTGATAAATGTGTACATGGTCTAAATTGAAGCTAATATAAATAAACAATCGGAAAAGACAAGACTATGTAGTGTTTATAACTACAATACAACCACACTCATAAGATAATGCATTTTAAAGTTACTTTTGATAGTAAACTTGGACAATGACATGCGCAGGGATATATACAACCAACAAATAGTGCTATACATGTAAGTCGAATACCATTTCTGAAGTGGTCCAATTTTTAAATAGGGTCAGTTATTTTGTTTTACTTTTTAAACATCCATCTACATTAGTTACTCTACCCCTATTATACTCATCATATATCATACTCCAACGATCCCCACGCAAAGGGTTAATGGATACACGGAGGAGAATGTGGATGGGGATAGTTGACATCCCTTTCCATGTATTCCATTGATGGATTAAGTATGTCGGGATCCTAGTGTTGCTACTGTTGATGTTGTTACTGAATCAACATAAGGTTTAATCACCAATTCTTATTTAGTTTCCAGTACGTCTTCAAGCACAATGACTATCACACAGTTTTAAAGCGTCTCATTCCATCTTTCGAATCTCTCCGATAGGGGACTTTTTTAGTATCTACCACTAGCTGGCGAAGCTTGTGCACCATGTACGCTGCGGAAACACTAATTCGGTATCTTATCTTAACTCATAGGTTGTGAAATGAATTATTGTTTCATTCATTGAATGTAATCTTTACCTAAACATTTTATAGAGGTGTGCGACCTTTCGGCCTTGTGAAAATGATTACCGTGGCACAGCACATCCTTAGTGAAGGATACGGCTAGATTTAGACCGTTGTATAATTTTATTTGATCTAACGGAAAAACTTACGTGTCACATACCAAATCGATTTTAGTGAACCAATCGTTACCACTTATTATTTTATGTGACGTGAAAGAACCGTTCCCTATGTGTCTATAATCGTATATGAAATAAACATGTAAAATGGAAAGAATATCAATATAAAATATGTGAAGAATATGATTAACTGATTTGTTATAAAATAAACCGGACAAGTCCATTACTTGTTAAATCAGGAATGTTTTCCTACAAAGAGCATACGTTACGTATCAATTATTGAGGTGTACAATATGTGCAATGAAGGCTGCAGAAAATTACTACAGTTGCGACAAGAAAGATAGCAATGCCAAGTCTATTGTAATGTCATCATTAGAATAATTCTGGTATTTAATCTATTGTAATGTTATCATTAGAATAATTCTGGTATTTAATCTTGTGCTGAGTACAATACTTTAAATATGTTTATATCCTTCAGGTTAGATCGAATTTATCATGCCTGTTCGGATGAATTAATATAATAGAAACAGGTGCCATAAATTGTTCTCGAAAAAAAATCCTCTGATATGGATTATCTGCTTTCGTAATATTAAATTACAACTTTGGTGTTATGTATATTTAATTTTATATTTCTTTTTAGTTTTAATGTTTCTAGTGCATGATATTGCATTGTTACTCAGGGTTCAATAATGTTTGGCCTTACTTACTTTCAAGAAATCGAAACACAGGTGTTATTTTTATTTCATTTAATATTTTGTTTCTTTTTCTAACACATAATATTGCATTATCACAATGAATTAAGTTATGTTTGGCTTTAATGACATTTTTAAAAAAGTTTATTGATATAAACAACTAACGATGTAAACCGTTTCTGACCTCGTCGCCAAATCAATGCCAATTTCGGTAAACAACTGTTTAAAATGTATATTGTTCTCAGAGTAAGAATCATTAACTTAAGTCAAAGCGATAGATGGATTATTTGACGGGTGGCTTTTATATAACGTTGCAAACGGGCTGAAAATAATTGACATATTATGTTGTTATTATGGTTGGACCAGTTCCTGTTAATTTTGTATTACCGTCAAATTATTGAAATTCAAGTGGTTCTTTTTTATGAAAAATAAAACACAAGTGTTCAAACAAAATTCGAACATAATATATTTATTGGAACTTATTCTGAATTCGAAACTGGAATAATATGTTATAGGATTCAACAATGAAAATTGACACAGTGGATCCTTGCTGACCACAACAGGCACCGTCACATCCCATTTTTTAACTGGATTCTAACTCCGTTCACTCATAATTTTTTTTCACCTCGTATTTTAGGAAAAAATATTATATTTGTTACATTTTACAAGGCTTGTTGTCTTTTCTCTTTGTTGTTATTTTTTAAGACATCAAATCGTAACACTAGTGATAAACATTATTTCCAACTTACTAGACCTGACGCTTTGCCCACCGGTCTTACTCTTCGTTCGAAAATCTTTTCAATATAGTACACACTTTATGTTTTTTTCACACAATGTAAGACACTGATATAAAAAATATTTGCTTTAAACATTTCTCCTTTCATATATTCTGAGTCATAGTTTTGCTTTGTCCCTATTTGTGCTGTCGTTTCAGAGGATGCATACGATGTTCAAAGCAATTTTACTGGATACACACACTATACCCACTACACTGGCGTCATTTTTAAAAACCTAATGACATTCTTCACGACGCATGCGTAGAATATGAGTTGATGCTCAATTACCATTAACCATTGCAGCCATTTCTTTTAGAGATAAGTGGCTCTTAATAATTTAAAATTTGAATGTAAACTTTAAAAAAAAAGTATCCTTTCGAAACTTTCTTTATTTGACAATGTATTTTTTTTCCTTCAAACAAGGAGAATATTACTAATTTTGAATACATCTCCACACCGATGCCGCAATGAATTATTGAAATGCAGGAATTACCACTTTATGAAAGGTTTAACAAATAGATTGCACCTCGCTTTTTCATGAAGACAATAACACTTTGCTATTCAACCGTGATATAAATATTACAGCATTCATGAAGACAATAACACTTTGCTATTCAACCGTGATATAAATATTTCAGCATTCATGAAGACAATAACACTTTGCTATTCAACCGTGATATAAATATTACAGCATTCATGAAGACAATAACACTTTGCTATTCAACCGTGATATAAATATTACAGCATTCATGAAGACAATAACACTTTGCTATTCAACCGTGATATAAATATTACAGCATTCATGAAGACAATAACACTTTGCTATTCAACCGTGATATAAATATTACAGCATTCATGAAGACAATAACAATTTGCTATTCAACCGTGATATAAATATTACAGCATTCATGAAGACAATAACACTTTGCTATTCAACCGTGATATAAATATTACAGCATTCATGAAGACAATAACAATTTGCTATTCAACCGTGATATAAATATTTCAGCATTTATGAAGACAATAACACTTTGCTATTCAACCGTGATATAAATATTACAGCATTCATGAAGACAATAACACTTTGCTATTCAACCGTGATATAAATATTTCAGCATTTATGAAGACAATAACACTTTGCTATTCAACCGTGATATAAATATTACAGCATTCATGAAGACAATAACACTTTGCTATTCAACCGTGATATAAATATTACAGCATTCATGAAGACAATAACACTTTGCTATTCAACCGTGATATAAATATTACAGCATTCATGAAGACAATAACACTTTGCTATTCAACCGTGATATAAATATTACAGCATTCATGAAGACAATAACACTTTGCTATTCAACCGTGATATAAATATTACAGCATTCATGAAGACAATAACACTTTGCTATTCAACCGTGATATAAATATTTCAGCATTTATGAAGACAATAACACTTTGCTATTCAACCGTGATATAAATATTACAGCATTCATGAAGACAATAACACTTTGCTATTCAACCGTGATATAAATATTTCAGCATTTATGAAGACAATAACACTTTGCTATTCAACCGTGATATAAATATTACAGCATTCATGAAGACAATAACACTTTGCTATTCAACCGTGATATAAATATTACAGCATTCATGAAGACAATAACACTTTGCTATTCAACCGTGATATAAATATTACAGCATTCATGAAGACAATAACACTTTGCTATTCAACCGTGATATAAATATTACAGCATTCATGAAGACAATAACACTTTGCTATTCAACCGTGATATAAATATTACAGCATTCATGAAGACAATAACACTTTGCTATTCAACCGTGATATAAATATTACAGCATTCATGAAGACAATAACACTTTGCTATTCAACCGTGATATAAATATTACAGCATTCATGAAGACAATAACACTTTGCTATTCAACCGTGATATAAATATTACAGCATTCATGAAGACAATAACACTTTGCTATTCAACCGTGATATAAATATTACAGCATTCATGAAGACAATAACAATTTGCTATTCAACCGTGATATAAATATTACAGCATTCATGAAGACAATAACAATTTGCTATTCAACCGTGATATAAATATTTCAGCATTCATGAAGACAATAACACTTTGCTATTCAACCGTGATATAAATATTACAGCATTCATGAAGACAATAACAATTTGCTATTCAACCGTGATATAAATATTTCAGCATTCATGAAGACAATAACACTTTGCTATTCAACCGTGATATAAATATTTCAGCATTCATGAAGACAATAACACTTTGCTATTCAACCGTGATATAAATATTACAGCATTCATGAAGACAATAACACTTTGCTATTCAACCGTGATATAAATATTTCAGCATTCATGAAGACAATAACACTTTGCTATTCAACCGTGATATAAATATTTCAGCATTCATGAAGACAATAACACTTTGCTATTCAACCGTGATATAAATATTTCAGCATTCATGAAGACAATAACACTTTGCTATTCAACCGTGATATAAATATTACAGCATTCATGAAGACAATAACACTTTGCTATTCAACCGTGATATAAATATTACAGCATTCATGAAGACAATAACACTTTGCTATTCAACCGTGATATAAATATTTCAGCATTCATGAAGACAATAACACTTTGCTTTTCAACCGTGATATAAATATTACAGCATTCATGAAGACAATAACACTTTGCTATTCAACCGTGATATAAATATTTCAGCATTCATGAAGACAATAACACTTTGCTATTCAACCGTGATATAAATATTTCAGCATTCATGAAGACAATAACACTTTGCTATTCAACCGTGATATAAATATTTCAGCATTCATGAAGACAATAACACTTTGCTATTCAACCGTGATATAAATATTACAGCATTCATGAAGACAATAACACTTTGCTATTCAACCGTGATATAAATATTACAGCATTCATGAAGACAATAACACTTTGCTATTCAACCGTGATATAAATATTACAGCATTCATGAAGACAATAACACTTTGCTATTCAACCGTGATATAAATATTTCAGCATTCATGAAGACAATAACACTTTGCTATTCAACCGTGATATAAATATTTCAGCATTCATGAAGACAATAACACTTTGCTATTCAACCGTGATATAAATATTTCAGCATTCATGAAGACAATAACACTTTGCTATTCAACCGTGATATAAATATTACAGCATTCATGAAGACAATAACACTTTGCTATTCAACCGTGATATAAATATTACAGCATTCATGAAGACAATAACACTTTGCTATTCAACCGTGATATAAATATTACAGCATTCATGAAGACAATAACACTTTGCTATTCAACCGTGATATAAATATTACAGCATTCATGAAGACAATAACACTTTGCTATTCAACCGTGATATAAATATTTCAGCATTCATGAAGACAATAACACTTTGCTATTCAACCGTGATATAAATATTTCAGCATTCATGAAGACAATAACACTTTGCTATTCAACCGTGATATAAATATTACAGCATTCATGAAGACAATAACACTTTGCTATTCAACCGTGATATAAATATTACAGCATTCATGAAGACAATAACACTTTGCTATTCAACCGTGATATAAATATTACAGCATTCATGAAGACAATAACACTTTGCTATTCAACCGTGATATAAATATTTCAGCATTCATGAAGACAATAACACTTTGCTATTCAACCGTGATATAAATATTTCAGCATTCATGAAGACAATAACACTTTGCTATTCAACCGTGATATAAATATTACAGCATTTATGAAGACAATAACACTTTGCTATTCAACCGTGATATAAATATTTCAGCATTCATGAAGACAATAACACTTTGCTATTCAACCGTGATATAAATATTACAGCATTCATGAAGACAATAACACTTTGCTATTCAACCGTGATATAAATATTTCAGCATTCATGAAGACAATAACACTTTGCTATTCAACCGTGATATAAATATTTCAGCATTCATGAAGACAATAACACTTTGCTATTCAACCGTGATATAAATATTACAGCATTTATGAAGACAATAACACTTTGCTATTCAACCGTGATATAAATATTTCAGCATTCATGAAGACAATAACACTTTGCTATTCAACCGTGATATAAATATTACAGCATTCATGAAGACAATAACACTTTGCTATTCAACCGTGATATAAATATTACAGCATTCATGAAGACAATAACACTTTGCTATTCAACCGTGATATAAATATTACAGCATTCATGAAGACAATAACACTTTGCTATTCAACAGTGATATAAATATTTCAGCATTCATGAAGACAATAACACTTTGCTATTCAACCGTGATATAAATATTTCAGCATTCATGAAGACAATAACACTTTGCTATTCAACCGTGATATAAATATTTCAGCATTCATGAAGACAATAACACTTTGCTATTCAACCGTGATATAAATATTTCAGCATTCATGAAGACAATAACACTTTGCTATTCAACCGTGATATAAATATTTCAGCATTCATGAAGACAATAACACTTTGCTATTCAACCGTGATATAAATATTTCAGCATTCATGAAGACAATAACACTTTGCTATTCAACCGTGATATAAATATTACAGCATTTATGAAGACAATAACACTTTGCTATTCAACCGTGATATAAATATTACAGCATTTATGAAGACAATAACACTTTGCTATTCAACCGTGATATAAATATTACAGCATTCATGAAGACAATAACACTTTGCTATTCAACCGTGATATAAATATTACAGCATTTATGAAGACAATAACACTTTGCTATTCAACCGTAATATAAATATTACAGCATTTATGAAGACAATAACACTTTGCTATTCAACCGTAATATAAATATTTCAGCATTCATGAAGACAATAACACTTTGCTATTCAACCGTGATATAAATATTACAAGAGGTAATGATTCAACAAAACACCAGTAGGTATACCCGTTTAAATATTTTACTTATTGCGTTACATTTTGAATGCCTGAGTAACGCAATGATAATTCTTGTCCATGCGAGTCAGGTTTTTCCTCCAAGCCATACTATCATTCAAAGACGAATCAATACAACTGTCTAGAAATTTTATTCCTGAATTTCAAAGGCCTTTTCTTTAAAAAACAGTAACATGTTTCCCCTGCAAAATATAAGAAATAGAAAACAACAACAACATATATAGAAGAAAAACATAGTAAATTATGGTCAGGCCATATTTGAGAACAAACCAGATGAAAATATTTAAGAGAGAGAGAGAGAGAGAGAGAGAGAGAGAGAGAGAGAGAGAGAGAGAGAGAGAGAGAGAGGAGTGGTGAAATAGAAAGAGAGACAAAGGCACGCACGCATACATGTATTGCTTTCTGGTACTATTCTAGATGGTACCCAACAGTATGGTCAATTTTATCCTATATGCATCCCTAGCTCAATTAATTTGCAAATCAGCGTCATTGCCTGTAGCTACAGCAAATGAAATAGTTTTGAATACTTCGTGTGAGATAAATTGTATACTGGTAACATCATTTAATGACGCTCATCTAAAAACTGAATGTGATAGAGATAGGATAAAGACCTCAATGCTGAGTGAAATGAACTATGACAGAAAACACTGATCTTAACCTATAGACAATAAACCTTTTCGTTTCCTAGCCGCAAAACACTCTTATCAAATACGGAACACCTAGACACACGATAATTTTGTTGTGTCAAACATGCTTTATTCTAATTATTTTAAGCAATTCCACTGTGTCCAGGTCAATAAAGAAACACCTGCAATATGTATCGATAAATAATGTACGTATCAATCATTTATCCGTCAACACAATAATCCCTATGTAAATTCCACTGCGGCACATAGCATATTTCAAAGCAGATATAGAGAAAAAAAAAACGTTTCAGAGAATCCGTTAACTTGAAAGCTTGGCAGATGATTATCCGCTAGGGTCCATAATTGTATAATCTTTTATTAGGGTGGGGGTAATAATATTATCTGATAATAACTCATTACAATGAGACGTTTTATAATGTTAATGTTCTTGGCTCACGCGAATAAACTGTGTACTTTAGATGTAACCATCACACCACAGCACTCATTAACATATTTATATTCAAGTGACTAAGGTAAACATTGGGAGTTGAACACTATTGAAGATTTCTTTATACTGTAAAGGAGAGAATTGGGTGAGATAAATAATCTACGCTCGGGTTTGGGCCGAGACAAGGAAATCACAGTTACGAGTGTTACATTATCTTGTATATTATATTGTTTTTAGTTTACCTTTTAGATTCACTTTACTAATTGCTGTAGAAAATATGATACTGCTTAGATATTAAAATTCATTTGTTTCATGACAAATTGCTACAGTTTAAAAATGAATATTTCCATTGGTTTGAACACATTCATATGATTAGACGCAATTGCCTAAATTTTGTATGATCTGTAAATACGGTAACGTGCGAAGTAACAAACAGTGACGCATGATTAGAAGATATACAAACTGCAAGACTTTAAAATTGAAACAAAACATATTTTTTGGAAACAAACTAAATAAATTGAGTTGACATAATCAAATAATATAGTCTGGCTGTTTTGTCTATCTGTATATGTTATTCATCTTGCCAGATTTCAACAAAGGAAAGCTGGCAAATGTATCATCTGAATAGAACCCTTGGGTTACAGCATTTTCACCTTATCTCCTTACAAATGAATTTAAAACTATGGGTACATTTCTAAAGGGATTGTGAGGAGGGGTTCAAAGGCCAACGTAAGAATTGGATTCCTAGTCTTACAAGATAAGACGCCAAACTTGATATTAACGACGTGGGAGGAGCGAGAGATCCGCTACAATTCCATCGTAACCGTATGTATTTCATTGTTTGACCTCTCTTACTATGTTCATTTGCGAATAGTTTTCGTTGTATTAGCAAATAGCCCGTGTAAGTAACCTAACTGTTCATCAATACAATATGGATTTCAGCAGGCTCTTAACATGACCAGAAGAAACAATTTTAAAAAAACAATACAAAATCAATAATAATTTATATAATTCCAATTATATGAGTGCAACGTGAATTCTTTTCTGATAATCCCGCGGTATAAACTGTCAATGCCAACTCACACGACTTGTATATGGCTCTTTTTTTTAGCGTTATTAGCGTTAATTTTACAGCTGGAACCACGATAAACGCAGAAACAATATCCCATCGCTACAAATAATTTAATTTCACACACCACGGCGCTTTTTTACTGTTACTTTTATTTCTTCAATACAGCATATTACTCTTTGTATGTTATTTGAATTACATATAGTTCAGTCTAAGTTTGCATTATATTTGATTTCAGTAAAACAAATTATACGGTTTACTTGTATTTGCCTCAACATTCAATTACTTACCGACACAAGTTTGCATAGCAGTGTTTGCCGGTTGTATAACGGTCCCAGTCTGTCTGCAAGAACTGTTTAGGGCAGCACAGCATAATTTGTTGATTCCAATCAGGATAGAAAGCCCAGCCAGACTCCCAATCACAGGCCCAACACTGACTAAGACTGGAACTGGTGAACTGGAACTGCTGCCACTGTTGTAATTGTAACTGTGGGAAGAAAAGACATACTTACAGGGATTAATTTCGCAATTAGTTCAAAGGTTCCAACAAAATAGATATATTAGTATGCCTTCGTCTACAAGGTTTAGCTCAGCCGTTCCCTTTATTTCAATAAGCAGGTCATGTTTTCATGATGACGAGTGGCCGAACAAACATATCTCTTCGGCTGTTTACAGTTATTAGCGTTGTCTTCTTGGAGGTCATGACACGATATGGTAAAAGTGTTGATATGTGTAATGGGTTCAGCCTATATCTTTCAATGTCTTATAAACTGATACAAACACTCATTCAGCTAGTTTTAGATTTTGTATAATATACAACAGATAGTTGTTAATTTTGCTATCATTCAAAATCTCCGATACAAAGAAAGTGTCTTTTGATACTTTAACCATTAGGTACATATTTCTTCACGCCAGTGGGACACGTAGCTTCTATCAACCCAAAACAACCACCGAAACCAATGACAAATTGAAAGTATGTATGTATGTATGTATGTATGTATGTATGTATGTATGTATGTATGTATGTATGTATGTATGTATGTATGCATGCATGCATGCATGCATGTATGGATTGCAAATGTTTATATTATTATAAGGTACAAATATTAACATAACAGGTTATTCTTATATTTCAATGCCCATTAATACGGTAGAATATGGAACAAATCTTGAATTGTTTGCATTGGTGCGTGAAGTACATCAACGCTTGTTTAGGAATTGCAGAAAGGTAATTAGCCAAAGAACCTCTAATTTTCACAGAGCAAGTAAAATCATTTAATAGGTACTGAATTTATTAAAATAATCACTGCATACAATTAGTTTTAGTTGAATAAATATAACTTTCATCCATAGTTATAATAAGACCACACTAGATCAGGACGACGACGACGACGACGACGACGACGACGATGATGATGATGATGATGATGATGATGATGATGATGAAGATGATGATGATGATGATGATGATGATGATGATATGCAAACATCTAGCGAAACGATAAAACGTTTATAAAACTACGTTACAAATCAAAAGTACACACATACTTTACATCCCATTTGGATATATCGTTCTTCCTGTCCTTAAATGTCAGGAATATTATGTTGTAATATGCTGATGGTAACATGAATCAATATGAATATTGTGAGTCGGACTGTCCATTGAAAATGGTCAAAGGGAAATAACTGTCATATCATGAACGATCAGGTAGTAGCAAAAGAATGACGGATGAAAAATCAGATATTTTTTTAACGCAAAACGCATGATCTTATGTCCATAATCGAATTATATATATATATATATATATATATATATATATATATATATATATATATATATATATATATATATATATATAGATTATACAATAAACAACACCAACATATATAATGTGTGCATGTTTCGCTTTATTGCTTCATAAGACAGCAGAGCAACGATAGATAGATAGATAGATAGATAGATAGATAGATAGATAGATAGATAGATAGATAAATAGATAGATAGATAGATAGATGTGTGTATGTGAGTGCTTGTGTGCTCGCTAACATGTCGGAAAGGTGCCTCCTCAATCCTCGATCCTCACCTTCCAAGCTAGGTCCACTGATGTCAGTCTCACTTTTCTGGCATCGCAGATAGATGCCTACTGGTAACACATAGAGTTTAGGACAAGCCTTGGCTCGAGCTCGAGGTTCGATAATTGTCGGGGGCTTACGCCTACAAACATTCTCTACTTTTAATATTATCAGACCGGATAAACCCGTGCGATAATTAATTGACTGTGGGAATGATCGGCTTTACAGATTCACATGGCCTACACTTCTCCATGTGTTGGTCGACTAGTGGGAGGTCGTTGACTTGCAACGGTTATCGTTGGGGGCTTCTAAGAGAATACTTACGACTTTTATGATTGCGGCTGACGGGGAGAAGGGGATTTTCAACTTCTGCAAACAAAAGAACCGGTGAACCTTTCAAGCGTTTGGCCTGACGATAAGTGGTGCCGGAAGGACATTAGGCCCACAATAGACGCCCGAGTTTAAAAAAAAGATGAATTTTGAACAGTTTAAACAATCTTGTAACGCCCCGTGTGTTAATTTGAAAAGACCAAGAGTTCAGGAATAAAAATGCTTTATATAAATAATAAAGGTGAGATATAACATGCTTTTCAATATCGCTAATCGACTTTACATAAACACTAACAACTTGTGAGAATATATAGCAGACTTGGTTATCTAAATGTCAAAAATCGTTATAATATCTACTAGTTAGGTTAAATTAATGGTATTCTTTAATTCATGTGTATATTAATAGCCTAATTTATTAGACTCGCTGTAATACGTCCTGACATAGTAGCGTGATTTCAATAAAAAAATGATTTTAGTACTAGTGTAATTGAGCAGTGTGGTGGGAGATAGCAGCGGCTTTATAGAATATTGCACTATATAATTACAAAGCATTTACGTTCTATCGAACAATAGCAGTCATGTAATAAATCTACTTAATATTTCTTATAACAATTTGATTCAGGTTTTATATTTTAAAGTACCAAAATTAATATCGGTTAAGAAAATTACGCAAGTGATAATTTTAGAATACATGGGCGAAATTCTTTTCTACTTAGATTTTCATACTTTGCCGCTCTGACAGCTATCTACCAGTGCACTGTCTACACTCGTATTGTTAGACTCCTATTCACGTCATATGACTTTAGTTAGCCAATCAATTTTTGTCCTTCTCAGGGCAAGCCATGGCGATAACCAAGTCAACTGTTCAAACTGTAAGAAAAATCCCTGTAAACATGAAATTTAGACGGACTTAATTAAGTTGTCCTCACAATGTCCGTTGTGTGCGTTTTTACTGTTAATCTTATAAATATATTCATATATATGATTCCGTATAACTGAAAGAAACGGACAAGTAAATTTCAAAGAGAATCGAGTGAAAGTACAGCGTACTGATGATCCAATGAGTCGTAATACGGTTAGTTATAGTCCTTATCAACTGCATACTATATATATTTTGCACACTAAGTGACACGACAATTTGTACATAACTAATAACTTTCAATAATAAACAGTAACATTAGTTCTAACTTATTGTCCAACAAAAGTCTAACAAGAAAAAATGTGATTCTTCGGCTGGGCACATTGATTCCATCAATATCCTGCATCTCTGCTGTTCTAGCAATAAAACTAAAACAAATATCAGGAACGGAAGAAGTAATGCACACACGACAATCGTTTTCAGTGACAGATAAAAATTGCATGATCAAATAAGTCAAAGTCTCATAGTTCATCATCATCTCACATCTCAACGTTGAACATCAAATAATCTTGACACATTAATATTAACTGGACAATGTGCATGCAAAACTCCATTCACAGTACCAATATGGTATTACAATATAAACGTGTTATCAGCGATTAATCATATTGTATCTGCACTTTTGTTTGTTAATTTTTACTTATATTTTATTTTTCTAAAGCATTAGTGATGTCAAAACCAAAGAAATCATCTTTTTGGACATATTTTAACAATCCCGGAAAGGATAATTTCGCAGCTTGCAATGAATTTAAGCAGACAATTTCATGTCCAAAAGGACACACTTCAACAATGCGTCAACATCTGCTTAACATTCATCATATTGACATCAAGAAGGATGAGTCTGAAATAGAGCGGAAAAAAATGAGAACAATGGATAACATTGTTGTCAAAACTTCACTGGGAGAAATAGTCTCAAAACTCGCTGCAGTCGATGAATTCCCGATTTGGAAAATCACTCATTTAGAATGTATTCAACAATTGCTGGCATTAAGAGGAATCAATCTATTTGCTCATGAAAGATAGTTGATGGCTCTTATTCGCGGTTTTGAAGAAAAGGTGAAGGAACAAGTCATACAGGGCATTAAGAAAGCACTCTCAGAATGAAATAGAATTTCAATATCATTGGACGAATGGACAAGTATCGGAAATTGTTATTTTCTTAAAATCAACCTTCTTTCAGTCTCGTCAAATTGTATCAATCTTGGTCTTGTCAGAATTTACGAACGTTGTAATAATGAAAGAATGAACGAGCTCGTCGAGGAACATTTTAATTATTTTGGTGTCTCATTCAAACAGGATATTGTTGCCTCTACCGGTGATGAAGTAAGTGTCATGATCAATTTCGGAGAAAATTCGCCCGCTTCGTATGAAACCAGCATTGATCACGGATTGCATTTGGGTGTTACACAAACGTTTTACAAAGAAAATTTACCAGGTCTAAGAATTTAAGTTTTTTTTTTCAGGCGAAGAAACTGGACAGACTGATGATTGCAATGATAGCGATGATGACTTGAGTTCTGAAGAAATTGAGATACAGAGCGAATGATGGAAGGAAAATATAAACTCTCTGAGAAAAATTGTTAAATTTTTCAAAGGCTCAGCCATACAATCTGATGCGTTTAAAGCTAAAAGCTCAGAAAAAATTAACAAAGAACAACAAATTGGGTAACATAAAGTAAACACGGGATATTTGAAGTAATCCAAAGGTTTTAAAAACATCAATACATTATCAGCTTGTTGCAATGTTCTAGGCGTTATCTTAGGTGGCACTACACAGGTATAAACGATTATAGAAACAATGTGAACTTGTTGGCAATGGAAACATGCACATAGAAGAGAATTTATGCAACTTTTCAGCAATGTAAATTAAATTGCTTTGCATGTGGTCATTATTGAAACTCTAAACTATCTAAATATGACAGAAACAAAGTGTCATGAGTATACTAAATCTCGCATTACAACTTTCAAATCGTCTGAACTAGTCTTAATAATACTCACACTGGGACAAAGGTCAATCAATGCTTTCAGACATTACCGCCCTCCTCCTAGTAAAATAAAACAAGCTGACTGAATCCCCCTCTTTGTAGCAATTTCAGTATCTGCTGGAGTATGGAAATGCAATATATAATAACCTGATTATTCTTGGAGATTTCAACTTTCACTTTGACTATCCAGGAAACCCATTTGTATCAAACCTCGAGATTCCATTCACGTTTCAAACCGTAAATATTCGGTTAACCAACTCACCCATATACATGCTTATACTTTAGACTGGATTCGTCATAGACCTATTTATATTATTGAACGGTCAACGGTTGTATACCACGAACTTGCATCAGGTAATCCCTTAATTATATGCCATTTGGATGGATCATCCCCTCACCATCACAATTTATTTGCTACAAAGAGAACTATCGGTATCATAAATATAACCAATCTATAGCATAACATCCAAGCAAGCCTAACAACTTGCTTGCCTACTACAGCAGAGGAAGCTGATCACTTCCTGCGCTCGTTTCTTGAAAATAATTCCTCAGCCACCAATTGCAGAGTAGCAACTCAAAAGTGTTATCCGTGGTTTAGAAGTGTTAGAGACTGCAAAAAGAGAACGCCTTAAATCGGAGAGGCTTTGGTTTTTAATCAAACTCATTATTCTTAAACAATTATATGAAGCCATTAAGAATTATATGAAGCCATTAAGAATTATATGAAGCCATTAAGAATTATATGAAGCCATTAAGAATTATATGAAGCCATTAAGAATTATATGAAGCCATTAAGAACTATATGAAGCCATTAAGAATTATATGAAGCCATTAAGAATTATATGAAGCCATTAAGAATTATATGAAGCCATTAAGAAGAACGTAAGAAACATAGACAAATTATCCAACTAAAGTACAAATTTTTTGGCGAGTTCCGGCTTCAAAGAGTTCTCAGAGATTACTAACACCACTAGTTTCAAGGGACACATGTACACCATTTCCAACTACCTTCTCTCCAGTTGATTTTCGGAACCTTTTTTGCAATTATCTTCCGTGACAATGTACAAACCATTAGCAATAAGCTTGATAATACAATATCAATTTACTCGTCGTCAACATACAGTTCCGATACAGAATTGCAATGACAACGGTTAGCAGGATTGGAAACTGTCTCTATTGATTTAGTAAGGATACTTGTGATGAAGAGCGACTTCGAGGACAGAGGAAATTCGTCTAATCTACGAAGTACTTTGTACTTTGCTCTGAGTATGCTCCTTACGAGATATTATTTATTGGATAGGCAGTAAAACCGTCATTTACATTTTAAGAAAATGGTTTTAGATTTGTATGTAAACATTATGTTGTAGTTGCATGCATTTATTCTGGATATACTTTATTTTCATGTACTGAAACTTCACAACTTTAGACTGAATTGTGATTGACATAATAATCTCCCCGCCCCTTTCTAGCTGCAGAGTTTACGAAAGAGTGGCTTAAAGTTATAATTGGAAAAGTGTAATGCATAAAAGCAAACTGAAATAGCTTTATAGTTTTACGAGTAGTTTGTTCCTGTAGTGAAACTTTACAAATTTAGACTGAATTATGATGGGCATAGCACTTCCCACCTTCTTCGCTGCAATGTTTACTAAAGATTGGCTTAAAGGTGGAATTGGAAAAAATGTAATGCATGATATCAAACTGGAATACATTTATAATTATACGAGTGGAGTTTCCCATGTATAATCATCATCCAGTCAGTGCAATAAGACTATTGGATAATAGAAAGAAAAGTTCTCCTCACTTTTGCTGCAGCCCTAACAAAGGAGGAGTTTAAATTTAGGAATTTAAAACTTGTATAATATGATAAATTAAATACTATATCCAAAGCAATTAGCTTTAATTGAAAACGTGATGTATATTATGATAAATTCAACACTATATGGGAAATAATCAAATTGAATTTAAATATAGTAAATGTAATCTATTTCAGATTAGATGTGACTTCAATTAATGGATTTCTTTGTCGTGAAATTGATCATGTAAAAAGATTTCTTCAAGAATTAGTTTTCTTGAATTTACATCCTACACAGTTTATTACAAAAACCCTTACTGTACATATCTGTACCCTAATCCACTGTTAGGAAGTTCAGTTTCAAGTTTGCACAAATACCCATGCAGACTGGTTAAAGAATGTGAACTACTAATGCACACGTATCATGTCACGCTTTTTGTAAAGAATGTGAACTATGATTTTTGGTACAATCTATCGATATATAGTAAACAAGACATTAAATAAATATTTACTTGAGACCGCTGTTACTGACTGTTATTGATGTGTATATTATATTGTATTGTGTAAAATTAATATTGTAACTATCATTTGTACTATCCATTCCTAAATAATAATAATAATAATAATAATAATAATAATAATAATAATGATAATAATAATAATAATGTGTTGCTTTAAACGTGAACACCAACACCATCATCAACATTATTACATACATCTTGTCTATCTTACATCATGATTGTTGGTTTTACTATGCTGCTTATTTTGTAATTCCTTAAGTTTGCATTTCAGCAACATTTTGAGTTGGTGATTTTGTTTCCTTCTTTTTTTCTTGTTATTGATTGCTTAATTTCGACATAACCACTATTTCCTTCATAAACTGGGTCGCTTCTGAATAAGTTCACAAAACCTAAGAAAAGTCAGATAACGTAAAGGTTTTCTGATCTAAGAGATAAACAGGCATTATATATATATATATATATATATATATATATATATATATTTGTATATATATATATATTTATATGTGTGTGTGTGTGTGTTAAAAGTCTGGATCCACGTGTCCTGATACAAACAATTCACAGGTTTGGTGAGGTGGAAAAATGAGTAATTCTTGAGCATCAAAGAATTAATAACCGTTATTTTCAAATTAATATAATGAAAGTTGTTGGTGCAAACATGTATCAATGTCTTACAATAAATATTCAAAGAAGATATTTTATACAACAATGTTGCCTGCACTCGTCGTCGTTGGAACATTAGACAACACAGTCTTTTAAATAGGGCACACAACAATTTCCTCATATTTGGAAACACCAGAAAACACGGTCTTTTGAGCCGAGCACACACTAAGTTTTACTTCTTTTGGAACCAGTCAGATAATACAGTACTTAAAACAGGGTGCACTGTAAGTCTCACATCTGTTTAAAATAACACATTCAGAAATATCACACAACACGGTCTTTTTGAGCAAGACACTTTATTCATAATATTTACTAATTTTTGGAAACACCGACTAAAGTACTAACGACTGGGTTGGGGATGGGCGGTCGCCTCTGGCACAGTCTTAAAGTACATGTCCCGGACACCTTATGCATAACAATGCAATATTTGGAAGTGTAATTGCAGAACCTAAATAGGATAGTCAGACTCTAAATCGGTTGAACGAGAGCTTTTGCAATTCACCTTATACATTAGTTTCGTATTTTGCCATCAGCTCTTATCATATTGTTAGAGTATTCCAAAATTGCAAAACGCACTGTAAGTCTCACGTCTGTTTAAAATAGCACATTTATAAATACAACAAAAAGCGGTCTGTTTGAGCAAGGCACTTTAATGTTTCTAATTAGAAATTACTAACGGCGATGGTGAGGAGGACGGTGGCCCTTGGCATCATACCTCTTGGCGGAACAAAAGTTTTGTTTGGGTCTTAGTCGTCGTCCAGGCACCATTTACCCTTGGTACGCCTCTGGATAACATATTATTTTAAACAGGGCACACTATAATTACCAGTGGCTTTTAAAATATCAGACAAAGCCATGATGACACGGCACATATGAGTTTTCACTCATTGTTAGAAACATCAGAATTTTCAACACGAATTCCATGTGGGTACGGCAAACATGAACACAGATATGGCCTTTTATTTTGGACAGATTTGGAAGGGGGGGAATGAATACAGGGCTTTGTTGAGAAGGATTTTTGTACCTAATACTAGTGCTTTCAATATTTTGGAAGCCGTAGTCAGGATAGAGGGGGAAAATCACCTAAAGAAACATTGCGAGTCAAATAGTTACAAGCCGCCAGTGCAGTTAAACAGGAACCAAATGATACGTTTCTATTTATTACTTCATTTTGTGAAACATAAAACATATCATTGAATAACTCTTTACAAAACTTTGTGTACATGAAGCTAAGAGACGAGTGTTTCATGTACTTACGTACTTCATGAACAAAAAGTATACACTTGTTGTTTTCTATATTTTTTTTATTACAGTATGCACACTATGTTGATGTTTTTGAGCATGTCATTTCTTTGAAAGGGTAGGTATCAATATGTGCTTGACTTTATATTCTTTCCTATCTAATTTGATAATTGTACCCAAGTTTAAAATGTATCTTGTAGGATTGGGAAGAAACATGTAAGCATATTTGTTTCTATTATTATGCACACACCTTCACGTGTTACGTTCTTTTGTACAAACAATTTAATTTCAATTTGTGATGATTGACAGAATCTAGTGTTGAAATAAAAGGTTGCATCTAAAAGATACTTCATAGAGACTAACCATTAGAGTAGACATTGTTATATAAATCTGACCATTATGATGGATGATGTTATCCGTGTCTAGCCATAAGGGGGTCATATTATATATGTCAAACAATTAGGGCGGATCATGTTAACTATGTATAACCATTAGGGAGGATCATGTTATCTATATCTAACCATTAGGGTTCATCATTCATCATGCAAACCTGTTACAGCAGTCAATGAATTCATTGTATATCACTTCACACCAAACGAAAACCGTTAGCAAGTTGCATGATTGAATGGAAAAATGACATTGTGGGACCACGACCATGTATTCTGTTTTTGAGAGCTAAATAAGGTGAATACCTGTCTGGTTTAGTTTTAAATTTATATTTATGGTGATGCTAAACAAATGAAAGAAACATTTGGAAACAAATGTAATCGTTTTCCTGCCGATTGTACTTGTTCAGATGGAAATATGCCTTTGACTTGATTAACAACGTTGTTGTTGTTGTTGTAGGGTTTAACGCCATTTTTCAGCACACGATAGGCTATACATGGCGGCAAGTATTACTGGTGGAGGAAGAACCCGGGAAAACCCCAGAAAGAACCACTGACCCACGAGAAGCTACTGGCAAGCTTTCTCACATAACTACATTAATCTTAGACTCGAACTCACGCAGACAGAGGTGAGATGGCAGTGATCCGTAACGAAGAGCGCTTTAGACCAATCGGCCACTCGGGACCCCGATTAACAACGTAGAAATTGTCTAAATGTCTCCTTTCTTAAAATATCATCATTGAAAATGTATTTTTTTAATAACTAATGCAGCATATTAAAAGGACATACTAAAACTGTAACTGTATTATCATTAGAAGCAAGACCTGAAAATAATAATGTTGATGACACACCGACTTAGCAGAGGAAAAATCAGCTTTTGTTTCCTTCTCAGTATATCAAGTTGTATAAAACGGCGAATGGCACAATTTAAGTAGCAAATATAAAACAGTTCAAACATTAAACATATAGTAACTGTCGTTATGCTGAATAACATAATCACTGTACATCCATCGGACCACTGTTGTCAACATAAATGATACTCACACGCAACGTATACGGTAATTTGCTGAAATAATTCGCTGCATATATTCAACATTAAGTAAAGAATCAGTTTGAACAATGTTATCTAAACTTAGGCTTATTAAAACGTTGTAATTTGCACCTATTGTGTGTAGTATATTTTGGAAACCATGTGTACTCATTGATGTGATAGTAATCATCATTAAGCATTTTTATATATGACTTATCTATTAAACACCTTTCGTTTCGAGTTCTAAAATCCCATCTTTGAATATTCTGCAAATAACATCGTGCGATCTTATAGTGGCCATTGTGTCGTTTCAATGAAATGTCGATACAGACTCTAGGTGAAGTTAGTTGTTAACCAAATACAGTGACGATGTTAGATTGTCCCGGTCTGCAAAATATAGACATCAAACGTCCAGTCGAAATCAGGGAATAGCTACTGTTAAATTAAAAAGAGTATCGAAGAAATATCAGCTTGTGTATAAAAGATTAACGTGTTAGGCATAAATTAATATTTACTATTATGGAGCAGCAGAAGGGGCGAATCAGACAACATTTTTAGACAAGTTTTCACTGAAATCACGCTTAAAAACAATGAAACCAGTGACATCAGGGCCCAATGTGTGTGTGAATCTGATATCGTTTCATGGATTAGGTCCAAAAAAAAAATATGAAAAAATCAATGAAATTAATGAAATCCTCCATCGATTTTTGGGAAAAAAGGGACTACAACATCGTTGTCACTCACCCCTTCTGCTGCTATGGGTTAACCGAATATTTGATCCAGTCCGATACGATATCGTGTTCCAGACCTTGTCTGGGGGACGAAAATCACTACGATTTCACAAATAGACTAATTTGTAAAACCTCCTCTTGTAAATCAATCAGATTATTAGACTGGTCAGTGAGTTTGAAATTAATTCTGGTTAATGAATTATTATGACATCGCATATAGACTGGATTCACCGGAGACTCAATTATTAAAAACCCTGGAGGAGCTGTTGGTGCAAATGAATACAAAATATATCCTTGCTGAGCTTGATTTGATCGTTCTAAATTTATTTGATAGCTTCCTTCGATCACATCACATACTAAATTGAGCGCAATCACCGTTGAAATATTCACATTGAACGGAGCAATATGCCTGCCACCACCATCTGGGTCATTATTGTGTGTCAGGATAGTTGTTTGTGGTTGTGATTGTGTTTTTTTCCACGTATCATGGATTTTTTTGAAACCTTCATCGATGGCATCACTGAGAGATTTTTGTAGTTCTAAGAGATTATATCCTGGTAGATTGAATTCGGAAATATTTTCTACGCTTATATGATATTTTGTCGTAAATTCTATTTTCGTGTTAGGGTGTCTGGCAAGGGCTACCTCTCGTATAATTAGTGAATGAAATATATAAATGTCACTGAGGATTCTGTTACATGTTTCTATGACGCTGATAAATTCATCTCGGGTGAGAGAGCCGGATTTAAGGGATATTAACAACAACGAAATATCGTTATTGAACGCTGTGAAGTTTTCAGTGATTTTATCCTGTCGAGTTATGTAGTATTTCTCCCCTCCCTTATCTATCTTTTCAGTGAAAAAATTCAATTTGTCATAATCTCTATAACTCTTTACTGGATTATCAGATTTTGTCCTGTCGGTGATATAATCAGTTTTTTGTGGTTCTGGTAATTTAACGGTTTTTCCACCGGGTGGTAATTCAGGCCATCCTAGTACGGTTCTAATAGAACTCTGATAGATATCTACGACGTATCCTTCTGTGCTTATTTCAATGGCAGATGATAGTGTCGGCACATGAACTGTTATAGCTATTTTTGACTCTACTCCAGTAATCGATTTTATTCTACGCGCGAATTCATCATTGATTTGTTCAATTTGATATGATCCGGTTGGTATGGAAACAACATTCCAGTCTGGGGTACCGTCGGGTTTATTCTTATTTGCAAATACCAGTGAATTATTGGGTTGTTGACCACCAAATGATTTTGACCTAATATTTGGCCAACTGTGGTATACTCGTAATTTTGCTAGCGCTATCTCCTTCACTGGGACTGGAGAGGGGAAATTCACACTGAATTCTGGATTCGTTGAGGTTATTGAGATCATGCTTGTTTGTACTGGGTTTGTGTTCTCCACTATTTGTTGAAGTAATTCCATCTGTGTTGTCATTGTTATTATATTCATGATGTATTTCTAATTTTGACATCGCAGAATCATATATATCTACCATCGCTGAAAACTCACTCTCTGATATAATTGTATCATCGAGCGATGACGATATCAATGAGGATAATTGCGAGTATGCAGTAGACACAACATGAAATTGAATTATGTAGTCTTGTAGTTTCCGTTGGCTGCATGAGGATATTTTTTTTGTGATTATTGAAATTATTCCAGCGATTGTTGTTGCCGCAGAAATGCAAATTGGAACAGCTATCGGAGCCATCATTGTCACTGAAGACAGTATAATACCAGCTCCGGTGATTACACCACTCACAGCGTACACAGTAACATCAATTGCGGTAATTCTCCTGCGGTATTTTTTAATTTTCAATTCATACTCCTCAGACAGGGTTTTGAGTCTAGTTTGATACTCTCTGACCTGATCATAGCGATATTGAGATGATGAAATCATTTTTATTTTAAATACGCTAGCGTTTTCAATTACGATTTACTTAAATTCGCTACGAATTCCACATACCACGTTGTTGAGACCCTAACCAAATGTTTATCAGTAGATGTGATTGTGAACTTTTCAGTTGTATTCTTGTCGATGATCGTTGAAATCGTATTATTGACTCCAGATGAACTGGACGATGAAATATTAAATTGAGACGATGGTGTTACTAGTGTTAATCGATAAATACCCTTAACGGTTGCAGTGATATCTAATTTGTTGTTTGTAGGTGTCCACTCAAATGATCCGTGTTGGATTGTGTATACTAAGTTGTTGGTTTTCTCATGAGGAATTTTTGTTTTTTCAATGGCTGTTATCATCCTCGAAAGATCATCTTTGATGCCTTCGATGGAAGTTTTCGTCTCATCGATGGATTTTTTAATATCAGGGAGTTTTAGTTCAATTTTATCGAATGTAGTTCCAATAAATTTATCAATGATATTTCTACGAAATGCGGTAAACTGTTTTATGTGTTCTTCGGTTTTAGATTGAAGTGTTGCTAGTTCTAACGCGGAATCGTTGAGAGTTTTAAATCGATCTGTAATCGTCGAAAAAAGTACGCCTGGTTTGAGTTTACCCTGATCGGAAAATAACGCGATAGTATCCTCGATTGCGTTTCGTTGTTTAACTAAAATATCATCCAGAGAAATATTACTAGATTTCAATTTACCCTGTTTGTCTTGAAATACAACTATTTCATTCGGGTCAACACTTGTTAAGTTCAACGTCTCAGCGATTTCATCTTTAATTTTTTTTGTTATATCACCGGTTGCAGTGCCATCGGGTTTGGGTTTCAGAGGTCTTCCCCAAATATCAATCATGTTATTGTAAAACTCTTTCTCTCTCTAAAAAGCGAATGCTGGTGTAGTCATTTACGACAATGTGTGGTGGTTTTCTAGATGCTGAAATAGCATCAAGGACATTTAATACTTCACTGCCGCATATTGGTGGGTCATTGATTTGTTGTGTTGGTAGCGTAGAATACCAAGTCTTCATTGGAAGGGTTTTTATATACCGCATAAACTCTTTTGGTGGGGCTAATCCATATGAATCAAAATAGACAATCCCACGTGGATCAATAGCGTATGCAACCCAGTGAGTTCCAGGTCCGGTGCTGTTATCGAGATTAATAATACCTGTTTCAGTTTTGTTTCGTTGATGTGGTAATTGATCTTTCATAAAAACACCTCTGAAATTTGTAATCACTAGTTTTTTAGCAGCATCCATTAAATCAAAATTGGACATTGGAACCATCGAAGATTTCTGAATTAATAAACCGTTCCTGGTAGTCTTAGACCCCTTCCGCTGTACCATGAATACGGGGTTCCTGGTAGTCTTAGACCTTTTCCGCTGTACCAAGATTACGGGGTTCCTGGTAGTCTTAGACCCAATCCTTGAACGGATCGTCTCTTTTTTTTATATCCTTGTCCAGCTGCCTTCTTAAGTGCCATTCCTGCTGCAGTACCAACGGCTCCTAACGCTGCTGCTTTAGCCACCGCTGGGGCTGCTGCTGCAATCAATGCTGGTATTGCAGCTAACATACTGTTTTCATCATATTTTTGATAGCAGCCGCAGAGAGAGTAATCTGAACTCCCTTTTTATCCTTGAAAGCATCATTGAAATGTTTCACCTGACGAGTTGTCAGCGATAATTTATTTTCACCACCCGTCATTTGGTTGGGTTTCAACGTGATTGTGGTTCCACATTTTTTAGCCGATTCTGATTGCAATTTTTTGATTTGACCAGGAGTTAACGCAACACTAATAACACTATATGACATTATATATAATTGATTGATTCTAATTCAATGAAAAATCGAGAAAAATCGTTCAAAGATTTTCTACTGGGGCATCTACCACTCTCATTCTTCCATCAACACCTTCGAGTAGCATTGATTTATCACTGAGAATGACAGCAACCGCTCTATAATCAGCAATACCACCACGAGTCACATTAGCTCTAAAGTGTATATCAACAACTGACTGTCTCATCAAATCGAGATGTTCCAGTGAGAAGTAGTAGATCGGATACAGATTCTTAAAATCAAATTGTGATATTTGCAAACCAGTATCCACATTTTGATCGCGTGCCATAAATGACAACAGACGATGATAAACTCGTGCAATATGATTTTCTGTGTAATTAAGCTGTATATCCTCAGATGGTTCCTGCTGGCCGTTTATTCTCAGTGAGACGTCTTTCACACCTAATTGATCAAATATCATATGACTGAAGAGTTGATTGCCAACTCGTGTGTTATCCTGTAACGCAATAAATATATGACGTGGCGCAGAAACACCTTGTTTTGCTGCTAGGTTCCAAGTGAATAACCCGTTGATATTTGATTGCTTCACATCTGTACTCACGGTTAGCCAACTTAGTAATGATTTTCCTCCTTGGTCCATAAATGATAGTAATCGTCCTTCTGCGGTGATTGCTGGAGTCAACACTGGCATCCACAATGATATTTTTGTTAAATTGACTTTACCAGCATCAGCATTGGCGGCTGCAGCATCTGCTGGAATCCTCCAAATTGCGTCGTTATCATCACCCTTTCGTACAAGCGATACTGTATGCTTCGCCCCGTAGATAACTTTTCTGACGTTTCTACAGAATCCAAATATGTGATGCAGTGGAATCGCGCATGAAAATGATTTACGCTCTCCTTGCAACATTGCGTTTCGTGTTGCGGCTCCTAGATTGAAATCAGGATCGTTGTTTATAATCATATTCTCGATACCAGCAGCATTAGCAGGGTTAGCAGCACGATCCCTTGGTTGTCTTATAATAAATTGTTTTCCTCCAGCGGTATTCTTAGCATCTTTTGCAAACATCATAGAGGGTCCTGCTGATCTTGTATAATCATCGGAATATCTCGCTAACCCGATTATTGCTGTAGCCACATCAACATCACGATCTATGGACTCAATTTCTTTTCCATCAATGAGATATCTAGCACTCTCAAATAGCGCCATAATACCATTATTGACAAAACCGACTTGAGTACCAGCTGGATACGGTGCTGGTACAGCAGTAGTATCAGCAGCTGTTACAATTTCTCCTTCTACTTCAATAAATGCTTCACAGGGCAAAAAGTATTTACTGGTATCATGGACTTGAAGATCAATTCTTGCTCGACTATTTGGGGCTATGGCATGATAGGCGTAATATTGATAATCGCGTACAGAATCATCCTTGCCAACTGGGGCGTCTATATCAAATGCTGGATCAGATGATTTTTTGAACATTTTATTCTATTTATCAGAGTCTAAATAGTGAAATCGTAAACGATTTTTCCATTTTCATCGACGTAGTTTTTTAAGGCCACTTCCTGCTATCATGTTTGCAATATTGCTTTGGTCCCCTTGATTTACCATCGACGCTAGTTTTTCATCTACTGCGTTATTTATAATTTTACTAACACTTGCAGGCATTTCTTCTGTAGACGGTAACGGTTTCTTTTTTCGCCCCACTAATGATGTTATTTTATCCTTCGCAGTTGAAAACGCTTTCCCGGCAAGATTTCCAACAGTACTAATACCCTTATCACGAATAACATCAATGGCTTTCATTGATAATTGTTTAGCTAACGGCATCACTTTTGGGGCCATTCTTGAAAAGAATCCTAAAATGGTATTGCCGAGGCCATCTCCATAGTATGCTTTATAAACTGGAAACCGTGAATTAACGACATAGACGGGGGTTGGTTTATCATGATTGTAATGGATGATCATTATTATAAAAACAATAGTGTTTTCAATTGTTATTTAATCGCTATGATACCCATTTGCTAACTCGTCAATGAAATCTCGATAGGTTTTGATATCCATGATACCGCCGGCAAATAACCGTCTACAGATATCAGCTGCTTCATTAATTATTTCTGGAGAGTTATTTCCAGCTCGTTTTCCTCCGATGAGAACATCTAATCGTGATCTATCATTGATAACACTATCAGGACAAGTGTTTCCAATCCTTGGATTTTGCAGTCCACTTCCGCTAAAACCAGTTGCTTCATCTAGTTTGTCTGTATCCGTGGTTTGTAAATAATCAAGAGTATCATCATCATCATCATCATCATCAGGTGGTAGTTGTTGTTTTTTAGGTGAGAAAGATATTTTCTTTGCAGGTTGCTCTCGCTTTCTTTGCAATCTTGGCGGTTTTTATTGTTGTTTTAGTTCTTCATATTGATTATACACGTGATCCACCATCCTGATATATTCAATGTATGATGCACTATCTGTCTTTTTTTGACTTTTTCCAGTTTTGATTTTGTAGAATATATCAGCCCAGTGAGTGAAATTCTTAACAAACTTATGATGTTCTGGTTTCAACATTTTTTTTCTGTTTTCATAAGAAGTAACAACAAGCGTAGGAATTTCTGTTGGATCAGTCTCATCAATTGCTGCTAACCCTTCTTCGTTAAATCTCATGCGTAAATCATCTACTGTTCTTTTTGATTCTATTTGTTTTGTTTGTTCAGTTTTTGCTGCTATTTTTTCAAGTTCACCAATAACAGATTTTCCCGTCTCGGGACCATCTCCCAGTACAGCACGCTCTACCCCTTTCGTTGCTGTGGTTACTGGTTTAAACAACTCTTCAGACCCCAGAGCAAAATCAGTTTGTAAACTCTGTCGTTGTTGCAGTTTATTTCTTACAGAGTCACGAATTGGTATAAATCTCCTGATTGCATCCAGTCGTTCACGAGCCAATCGGGTTGTTAATGCTTCATTGACCATTATTTGAAATCAGAAACCATTTTTCAATTGCAAAACACTTTTCCTCACTTTTTTGACATGTCGGATGATTTTTGATACGGTCATAGAAGTGTTATTTCATCGTGAGACACCTTCTATCATTGATGGAGCAAGTCACATAATTGTATATAAAATTAATAATACTGTGAGTTGCTCCATTTTTGTTACATGTCGGATGATTTTTAATACCACCATGGAAGTGTTATTTCAACGTGAGGCACCTTCTATCATTGATGGAGAAAGTATCATAATTGTATATAAAATAAATAATACTGATAGTTTCTCCACACTTTTTCATTGATCAATCGGACACATCGTCCATCGATTTTTGACATCTCCTTTGAGGGTCGGCTAAAAAAATGAAAATCTCTTGAGGGTCGGAATGATAAAATGGTCGGGCAATCAATGGTCGGGCAATCAAAATTGTTCATTTTCTTGAATTAATGCTCGTAGGTTTCTAATTTTAGAGTTGACTTCTTTTTTCAATTCGTATTCGTACCCCAATTCTTTTCGTATTCCCTCTACGATAGCATACAATTGGACGAACACACTGATGTCACTGGAAAATGAAAGAGAGTCTTTAATAGAATTCTGAATTCTTTTGATGAGTGCATACTTCTTGGGTAGCATATACTTGTTAGTGCTAACCCCGTATTCTATATCCTGAAAATCAGACACAATTTGATCAGGATTTAACCCATCTGATAGTTTGATATCCTGATTTTTCAATTTTGCTATTTCAACTATGATGCTATTCATGTTTTCAGAATTCATTATTCTATAAGAATGACATATCTTTAATTGGAAATTATGACGCATCAGATATAACTAAATTGAACTTTTTGCCCCGTCTTTTTTGAAATAGCCGTTTTGGTTATCCCCTCTGCAACGAATCGTACTGAAGTTCTACAAATATTGAAATACTTGCCGGCTTCATATAATGATTGAAATATTTTCTCTTCGTTAGTTGTTGTATTCAAAGATTTCACTGGTCTCGCTTTATTTGAACAAGTGCCATTCCTTCCTCGTTTGATATTCTCACCTTGTGTGATAGCTTGCAGATTGGATAAAGAATTGTTCCTTGGATTAGAATCAATGTGATCAATAACAAAACCATCTTTGATCAATCCATTAAAACATTCAAATACGAAACGATGATTGCGAAATGTCTTCCTTCCAACATTAAACACCAAATACCCCATACCATTATCCCACCCAATTGGGTTCTTCAGTCTACAGTTTCTGACAGTACCATCACTGGATGCTTCGTAATTTTTAATCACTGGGTGTAGCCTGAATTCTTGGGTCATTATATACTACACTATTGTCTAATTCAATGTCTGACTCATTTTGCAGTGATTGATTATACATAAATCTTTCATTTAGACGCATGTTTTATGTATAGCATGAAGGAGTTCAAGAGATTGACTTCGAAAAATGCTAAATTCAATGCTGATAGAGAGTTCAAGAGATTATTGAAAATCAATCCTAGATTTAATCTCGATAGACCCAAAAAACGTGTAGTAAACAGAAACAAACGTCAAAGAGACGGAAACATGAAGGAGTTTAAGAGATTATTGAAAATCAATCCTAGATTTAATCTCGATAGACCCAAAAAACGTCCAATAGACGGAAACAAACGTAACAAACGTCCAATAGACGGAAACATGAAAGAGTTTAAGAGATTATTGAAAATCAATCCTAGATTTAATCGCGATAGACCCAAAAAACGTCCAAAACGCCCAATAGACGGAAACATGAAAGAGTTTAAGAGATTATTGAAAATCAATCCTAGATTTAATCGCGATAGACCCAAAAAACGTAACAAACGTCCAAGAGGGGGGAACATGAGATCACCATGGAAGGATGCTCAATTCAATCTTGATATAGTTTCTAATACACCCAAGAATAAAATTCTTGATAAACCCATCAGAGACTGTTTTAATGAATTCAAGCGTGATGGAGCATTTTATTGCTGGTCAACATTTCGAATTGATGGTGTTGTTGACGCTACCATGAATGATGAAAAGGCAGCAGTGATCATTTCACGTATTGGGGAAAAAAGTCATTTTTTCCGAATTAAATTCGTTATCCGTGAGGATGGCAAATGGATTATTAAGGATAAATTTGAACCCATTCTCAAGGGCAAAAAAACTGTCACCGTGAATCAGGATTCAAAACCGGGAATTTTGACTGGAATTGATAAACCCTACTACGAAAGATCTTATCCTGTCACAGCAGTTGTTTACGGGATATATCCGCTCAATGAAAAACCTGATATTTCAAAACTAGCACCCATGAAATATTCGACAGGGCTCAATTGTGTAGCAGAACGAATAATAGAACACTTCACAAATGCGTCCCGGGGAAATAAACTAACTGATCTAAGACGAAAAAAAATAACCGAGTGGGAGTTCACGGTAAAAGAGCATGGGGCAACAATTCAGGATATAACTAAATTAGAAAAATCATTGAGATTTCCAATATCGGTAAGGACAATCACCGGAGAAGTATTATACGAATCGAAATATAAATCACAGGGAGCCCCCATTGAAATTATTGATCATAACGCGCACGCGTGGTCATCTGCAGTAACAATATTTCCACGGGATAGAACCGTAAAATATCTATCCCCAACAGGGTTGGGACCTGAAGAATGTTTTACCGAGCAGAAATTATTTGATGCTATTTACCATTTGAGTAAAAACGATCCTGTGTCAGCGTGGCTATTTCATAGTAATTCAGACGAGGAATGCAGATTTGATCAGTTTGTACGGCCTAACGGAGAATTATACCGTACTGAAGAACTGCAGAATCAAATGAAACAACTAGCTAGTGAGTTTTCTGAGGGGGAAATCGAAGATCAATTATTAGCAAACTGTTTCACAGTACCATCCATTGCAGCACATTTTGCTAGAAAGAAAAACGCGTGGAAACCAACACGAAGTGAGTTTTTATCAGATGTCAAATTATCCTGTCTTGAATACAGCCACGGCGGATTATGGAACACAAAATACACCTCTGATACCGTTATTTCAGTTGATATGATTGCGTGTTATCCAGGAAGTTTTCTTGGGTATGGAGAGTGTGAGAAATATTTCAAACGATTTGGACACCCTACACACGAAATGACCCGTGTTGCTATTAATGGACCACTTCCTGATTTTGATTTAACCGGATTCGCTTGTGTGGTATCATTTGAAATGACTGAAGGACTTCATCCGTGTAGTTATCTTTGGATTGGTAAACACATGTCTGAAAAACACTGGATGCCAATAGTGCTATTGAGATATATGATTGATTGTAAAATGTTAAAATCATTAATTGTCAGTGAAGCAATTATATCCTATCGAGCACAGAAATCAGTCTGGTTACCACAACCTGATCTAGAAAAAATAATTAGCGAAGAGCGAAAACTGTTTCCTGATTTTAATGAACAACAAATCATGGATTGGTCCAGACAGTTATTTGAAATCGGAAACAATGAAGCAAAAAATCTTGGACGAAGAATAATCGGTAAATTTACCCAAGGTGGCAAAGATGATAATACGAAATATTCTTCACGATTGATTATAGACAACGCTGAATACGATTTTGTAATGGCGGATTTAACGAATAAGGGCCTATATGTCAATCGTAAGGACGCATTTATGTCCGATGGAACCAAATTGGGTACAATTGTTACCTACAATGATGGATACCATCCGCAGTACACACATTTGAGAGCTTCTATGCTCGGTTATGCTTCTATCAATCTGTTTTCAATGATCAATAGATTTCCTACCACCGCAGTTAGAGTTGCTACTGACTCATTTTACATAAATAGCAAAATGGCTGATTTTAAGGCTACTGGCAACGAGAAATGGGGATCATGGAGAATTAAGAAAGAAATGATTCATGATTATATTCCATCAGCAGATGTTACCATTGAAAATAATTACTTAGAAAGCAATCAGTGTTCAGAATTTTCTAGTGCACCACCGATTTCTGATCCAATATGCCTGTATAAAACAGTTTATTTAAACGGCTGTGGTGGGTCAGGAAAAACAACCCGGGCAATTGAGTTATTTCGTGTTTCCAATCCAAACATGATTGTCCTAACACCAACTCATAGACTTGCAAGAGAAATGATACAGAGAGGGGTAAATGCTTGCACTTATCACAGCTTTTTCTGATGGAAGGGAGATAAATGGACTCCTGAGCGCATGGGAGAGAAATTTATTCCTGAAATTATCATTTGGGATGAAATAGACACAGTGTCAGAAGATGTCTTAAAAATATTTCTTGAGTGGTTGTTATTGAAGAATACAAAAGTCGTCATGTGCGGTGATCACGGCCAACCACCACCATTTGTCGGTGCATCCCCCCATGAATGGCTAAAGGGTTTTGTAGACTATTATGAAGAAATTGATACCGATCATAGATCACTTGATAATGAATTAAAAGAATTGAATAAACTAATTAGATTACAACCGGATAGAATCCAGTGTGAAATAACCCGTGAAATAATTTCGGAAACTCCCATGAATGATTTCTGGGAAATGTGGAGACCAAACGATTTAATCATTGCAAGTAGAAAAATAGTCAGGGACACACTTCAGATGAAGTTATTTGAATTGCATAAACAAAAATTTGCAACACTTCCAGTGCCTCTTTGTTATAGGCCATCGGATACGCGAAAACAGAACATCGAAGTTGATATTCCAGGACAGAGTGAAAAGCAGAGTCTCGTATTAAATGATATTGTGCTGGTTGATATCAATGTTGTTGAAGATGCATTGCGTGCTAATAAATCCCCATGGACGCTAGGTTATGCAGCGACGATACATTCTTCACAGGGATTGACTATATCGGATACAACTGTTTGGATGGTAGATAATCGCATAGAATGGTCGAATTTAGTCTATCTTTCAGTATCCAGAGTACGAAAAATAAATCAACTTCGAAGAATTGTCCTGACAGAGTCAGGCGATGATGAAATCATTGGCGATGATGAAATCATTGGTGACGATAATGATATTATTGATAAAAAACTCTCCGGTTACAAACAACAGGACAAAAAAAAAACAACGAGAATTTGATATTGATGCTGAATTAATAATCACTTTGAAGAAACAACAGAATAATCACTGCGCGAGTTGCAATTGTATAATGCGTTGGCAGTATTCGGATAAGGATCCTCGCCAATTCACCGTAGACAGAAAAAATAACAATCTCGGTCATGTCAGAAATAATGTGATGTTGACTTGTCTTGAGTGCAATGGACGCAAGGGTGCTAGTTAAGCCCATGGGGTGGCAATTGAGTATCCTCGGGTATCACTTGTAATTGTTGTCTAGTAAAACCCCGTTGAGTGGCAGTTGAATCCAGTTTATAGATTGGAGGTCTACCCGTAGATCGTATTATACTATATATCTAATGCGTAGTGACGCTCCAAATAGGATCAGTAGCCCTTTTTCTATCTCCTTCAAGCTCTCCTGGTTCGTATAAGTACCTCACAATGACATTACTACCAAGAATTGGTTCTTTGAAATCTTTTTGTGGTTTTTCAGGTATCGACTTTTTAATCGCGTTGATAGGTTTCATGTTGATGGTTCTAGTAATCTCGTTATTCAGTGCGGTAACTACACCTCGTAATCTCTTAACCCATTCACGGGATCTTTTTTCTTGGATGAATTCTTTTGCATATTGATATCCAAATAACCGTTCAGCAAGAATCCGATTAAATCGTTCTACAATGGCCTGATCACGATGCAATGCAGTATGCCCTCGTCTGATAGCGACATTGTGATATTTCATTGTAGATAACACTGCACCCTGAAATTCCTTGCCCGGGTCAACTTGTAACAGATTTGGCCAGTGCAGAGGGCTCCTTCGATAAATCCTTTCAAATGCAGAAGCGACTTCAGTGGCCGATTTTGTTTTTAACGGTTCTGCTTCTTTGTATCGACTTGCAATATCAACTACAGTTAACGCATATTTGTAACCACGATCATGTGGCAGAAATAATAGATCAGCCTGATGAACTTCATTGGGTCCGGTTACATCAAAATGCGAGAATTGAATTTGTTTAGGCGGTGGTAGATAAATTTGCCATAGTGCCTGTTTGGATAACCAATGAGCCGCAGTGGTTTTTTTCACTTTTGCGGCGCTAGCGAGTTTACTGATTGCAGCGTTACCCTTCCAGTATCCTCTTGGGGAATAGTAAATAGATTCCATGTTGTTATTAATTACCAGCACCTAACATCAATTTACTTTTCATAGCCGATTTTATCAAAAATGAAGCCAATTTTTCTTTGAAGGATTTATCAGTGATAGAATTCAACGCATGAATTAATTTCACATCTGCTAGATGCCTGTGTTGCAAATTGCTGCTTTTATAAGCAACATCATGAAGGTGACAGGCCTTGTCAATAGCGTTTATTGGTTCCTCACCGGGTCGGGGCTGATTTTGATCATTGAGTCTGATATCAAGTCTTGTTCCCGGTCCACAATAACTATACCCTGGAAGGTGTTTTTCTCCGGGGTATTTTGCCCATGGGGTTCCAGGGAGTTTTGCTAATTTGGCAGCGATATTACCTCCTCGTTTTTTTTTAAAGGTTCCTTGGGTTCCTTGGGTTTAGAAACAAATCTAAATTTCTTTGTACTACACTGTACGCATTTACCAGAAAGCGCTGATCGGTTATTTTTAGTTGTAATCGTCGTCAAGTCATCTGTGCCAGTACGCGCCTTACACTTCACGCAATATAGATCCATAATTTATGTATAGAGATATGAATATAATTGATTTTTCAGCGACTAAAACAAGAGAACCAGTGAAGCATCATGCAGCGCTACCAAACTCTATCCGCGCAATTATAATCGGGCCATCTGGATCCGGTAAAACGCAATTGTTGCTCAATTTAATAATGAGATGGATGAAGTGGGATAAGTTGTATTTAATTGCCCCTAGCGTAGATGATCAACGATGCTATGAAGTGCTAAAAGATTTTAATGAAAACGCTTCAGAGATTGCCGGCGAGGATGTTATTGAATTTATAACCGATATTGACGAGGCGCCATCCGTGAATGACCTCGATGGAAGTATCAACAATTTAGTTGTATACGATGATGTCATGTTAGATAATCAAAAAAATCCTGCTAGAATATTTTCCCGAGGCAGGCATAAAAACACTGATGTGATTTATGTCACTCAACGCTACACTCAGATTCCAAAAGTGATTAGAGATAACTGTAATATGCTTGCTGTATTCAACGGCGTTGATACACATACGCTACGAAATATTTGGCAGACATGGTGTTCTGATATGGACTTCAATCAATTTAGAAATTTCTTTAGTCATGCTCAGTCTGCCCCACACGGATTTGTAACAATAAATTTACATGACCCTCGAACACGATATCGTATCGGACTGGATCAAATATTCGGTTAACCCATAGCAGCAGAAGGGGTGAGTGACAACGATGTTGTAGTCCCTTTTTTCCCAAAAATCGATGGAGGATTTCATTAATTTCATTGATTTTTTCATATTTTTTTTTGGGACCTAATCCATGAAACGATATCAGATTCACACACACATTGGGTCCTGATGTCACTGGTTTCATTGTTTTTAAGCGTGATTTCAGTGAAAACTTGTCTAAAAATGTTGTCTGATTCGCCCCTTCTGCTGCTTATGGATAACCAAAATTAAAGGGGGTCTCGACTTGACGAGTAGCCATTAGCCAATACCTCACATCTGTCGCTTAGGTGTCGGGCTGGCTAATATGGATATGTGAGAAAACTGCTAGTAACTTTACGTGGATCGAAATAATTTACCAAGCTTTTACCTTCACCCTTTTATACAGGCCGCCATATAAAACCTATCTTGTCCTATATAGTGACAATGAACTTCGAATCGACAGCATCCAAAATAAGTATACAATATATGCATGGTGCATGTACACTTATAAACACTGTATAATATTGCTTTGAAAACAAAGTGGGAAAGAGTAGTCACACATTTGTCATTCGGCCTAGTTTACATAGCAGACGTGAACTAAGGTTCTGGTATGGCCGTACGTCTGTCGTCCGTCGTCTTTCTTCCTGTTTGTCATTAATTTTAGATGGTTCATTTATGAATAGGACCCGATGAATTTTGATGCGAAACTTATTCCATTGAGATTAGGACGTAGTTGATTATGGTAGATGAAAAGAGCATACTTGCGTGTACGTGGCTAAATGTACTAACACCCAGACGCGTTATTGTCAGACTTGTATTTATGGAGAAGTAACTTACACATTGTCTCATTATTCCCCCCTTCCCAAGCAAATTAAATAACATCCAAATATTGTTTTCATCTCAACAAATCAATGCACTAGAGTGCTTATCAAAACACAGTCCTATACTCATTTTGTTTCTGTACTCGGATATGCTTTGCATAAAACAAATTACTTCGACAGTACTGTAGTTCCAATGTCACTTTATACAGTGACTAGATAGGAATTCCGGTAATTGCAAACACGTATACGAGTTTTGGTAGATCGATACCTTCACAATACGTTGACGTCGGGAATATAATTATGTATTCGTCTAATTGGATTGATAATGAAACAATATAATAATAATAATTAGTCCCATCTTCTCATGAACATTGGCTTTTAAAAATGACTATTTCTTTTGTTAGAATGTTATCCGCAAAATAGATTGATCTGATAATACTTCCACATCGTGAACACAGGCAATACGAATACCTCTCTTTAGCTAGACATATACATGCTTAATATATAGATAAGACTGTAATCCCATACGCCCCACACAAGCACACACAATGTGAACACAGGTAATGCAAATATGTAACATGCACATTTGTATCAGTATATAAAGACTGATACTTGCATAATTTGCAAAAATTCCTCAGAATACAACCTTCATGAATTACACACCATATACTTTCCTTGGGTTAAATCATGTTGCCGTCTGGTGTGTCCTGTCCTTCCTCGGCAAATCACACAAATACCTTACCTTATGTGTATCATTGACACAAACGTCATGGCATTTTATGAGTTTCAAATGTTGGAATGTGTGCACCCTGTATGGTTTGTTCAAGCACATGCAGGTAGCTAATGGCATTATCAGAATTAGAAGTTAAAATGAAGATCCAAATACCATCAAAAAAACTATAATTTTGCACTTATGCCTGTTAGTTTTTCCTGATTTATTTCAATAATTAAAAACACCCGTGTTTGCAATTTGGTTCTTCAGATTATTTGTTTGACTTTAGTATCCCCTAACACCCATGAAGTTTATAAATGTATTTAAAATTATTTTTTTGACTTTAGTAATACAAAACCCCCAATGATTGCATTCATTTTTTTAAATTTATTGATCTGACCTCAGGAACCCAGGTTCTTACACCACCATTTTCGTTCTTTCTACTTGACAATCCTGCAATTACAACACATATAATATCAATCCTCATTTTGCCCGTTTTTCTCTTCTGACCAAACAAAACACGCACAATGACTTAGACATTATATTTCCCTAAGAACTTTGTTGTACCTATAATTTAGGAAACGTATCTATATATTTAAAAGGTAGAGAAATTTCATTATGTCATTAGAGTCATAAAACTAATTAAATAACGAAAATTAATAAATAACAGTATTGGTCTATGAGGACAACACTCACTGGACCATATAAGTGAGTTTTTAAAATAGCAATTGATTCAACAATATCTAGTCTGCTTGGAAAAATAAATACATTAGCGGTGACTAGAATGCATATAATTTCAAAGAGACAAAATAATTGAAAATAAAAAAAATTCCTTCTATAAATACTGATCCGTAATAAATAAACTTTAAGAAAAATTTGATGTCAAAAATATTGTTTAAAGTTTCATGACTCTATAATAAACTAAATAAAACAAAAATACAAAAAATAAAAATACAACTCACAATAATTGTGATATTTGATGGCTGCTAGCTGACAGAATTTCCCACAAGAAGCCCATAAAGCCTTATATACTAATGACAAAGCCAACTATCAACAGAAGACACAAATCCAACAAAACACAAAACGCCCACAAAACCCACAACCAACAGAGTACACAAAACCCAGTTCTAACAAAACCCACAATTTTCGTTGGAATATGCGAACAAGCAATTATTGCATACGTATATTTCATCAAAATTCACAATTTATTGAATTAACAGCTTTATATTTTAAACATTGCTATATTACGATTGTATTGCCCCAAAAAGAAAGAAAGAAAAAACAAAAGTGTATTTCGCGGTACATACTGTCTTATGCGATCGCTCATAGCAATGTTTCGGAAACTGTGTTATGCCCTCTTACAATATTACCGAGGAAGATCGAATGACAGGGCAGTCAAAATGTGTATGTACCAAAGAAATATTGAAGTGAAAATCCAAACTTAAATGCTATGATGTTTTCAAAAGAAACATCAGGGACTATAAAAACAATGAGCATGTACCGTACAGTACTAAACGGTTAACTAGAAATAGTCATTAATCAAAATATCAAGGATAGAATCCGCCGGCATGATACTCCTTATTTTCATTAACTCATAACATGTAGACTATATCAACTAACTATTAATCGACGAATTAACCAGAACAGAGGAACCTAGAAAATATTAATGTAAACTCATTTGAGAAATTCACTGGTAATGCACTAATTTTAACAACAGCCAAAATAAAAATTGAGCCGAATTGGACGTCTTGTATGAATAGTGTTTTCCGTATGCAAACATGCACACCTCACCCCCTAAAGGCAGGTTATTACATTACCCTCTGCCTTTAGTGTTAGTGTCCTCACAACACTCTTAAAATCTCCACATACATACACCAAATTGATGCTTTTGGTATTTTAAAAAAAATCGGGAAATGCTGTAGTAACGGTAGAAGCAGTTGAAATGTAATTATTATAACTAAAAACAAAATTCACTATCTTCAAGAACAAGAACATGGAATTAAATTACTCAAGTTAACTATTTATAATAGATATTGTACATAAACACTAATATCATTAATATTTATTTATATATTTAACTCCAAGCCTACATATGACACATGGTCTAAGCACATGTACTATGTTAACAATGAAATGTTTAAGAGCATATATACACTAATTGGACTTAAGCAGCAGAGAGGGTGAATCCTACAACATTTTTTTAGTATATTTTTGATTATACCCTCCAAAATAACACTAGACCCTTCTCGCGAATAACTAGAAAAAAAAATGACAGTGATTGTTGTCTGAAAACATGAGATTCGCATTCGCGTTTTCGTTGATGAATCATAAATGTCGCAACGTCGTTGTCACTCACCCTCTCTGCTGCTAAGGTTTACGGTGATTTTAACCGAATATTTTATCAAGTCCTTACTACGACGAAAATCCCCTTAGGATGAAAGTCTTTACGACGAAAATCCTTTCAGGATTTCACAAACAGACTAATTTGTAAAACCTCCTCTTGTAAATCAATCAGATTATTAGACTGGTCAGTGAGTTTGAAATTAATTCTGGTTAATGAATTATTATGACATCGCATATAGACTGGATTCACCGGAGACTCAATTATTAAAAACCCTGGAGGAGCTGTTGGTGCAAATGAATACAAAATATATCCTTGCTGAGCTTGATTTGATCGTTCTAAATTTATTTGATAGCTTCCATCGATCACATCGCATACTAAATTGAGCGCAATCACCGTTGAAATATTCACATTGAACGGAGCAATATGCCTGCCACCACCATCTGGATCATTATTATGTTTGAGGATTTTTATTTCCGGTGATGCTGTTTTTTTCCACGTATCATGGATTTTTTTGAAACCTTCATCGATGGCATCACTGAGAGATTTTTGTAATTCTGAGATATTATATCCTGGTAGTTTAAACTCACGAATATCTTCTACGCGTATATTACCTTTCATCGCAAACTCTGTTCTCGTTTTAGGATTATCGTCACCTAATATCTCTTGAATAATTTGTGAATGAAATGTTTCCATGTCATTGATGATTTTGTTACATATTTCTACAACGCTGATAAATTCATCTCGGGTGAGAGTGCCGGATTTAATGGATATTAACAACAGTAAAAAATCATATTCCATCGCTGTGAAATTTTCAGTAATTTTGTTCTGTCGGGGTACGAATTTGACAACGTTATTTTCTACTATTCCATTGAAAAGTTCCCACTTATTATAATCTTTATAACTCTTTATTGGATTATCAGATTTTATCCTGTCTGTGACATAATCAGTTTTTTTTTGGTTCTGGTAAATCAACGGTTTTTCCCCCGGGTGGGATTTCAGGCCATCCCAGTACGGTTCTAATAGAACTTTGATAGATATCTACGACATAACCCTCTGTGCTTATTTCAATGGCAGATGATAGTGTTGGCTCATGAACCGTTATAGCTATTTTTGACTCTTTTCCAGTAATCGATTTTATTCTACGCGCGAATTCGTTATTGATTTGTTCGATTTGGTATGATCCGGTTGGTATGGAAACAACGTTCCAGTCTGGGGTACCGTCGGGTTTATTCTTATTTGCAAATACCAGTGAATTATTGGGTTGTTGACCACCAAATGATTTTGACCTAATATTTGGCCAATTGTGGTATACTCGTAATTTTGCTAGCGCTATCTCCTTCACTGGGACCGGAGAGGGGAAATTCACACTGAATTCTGGATTCGTTGTGGTTATTGAGATCATGCTTGTTTGTACTGGGTTCGTGTTCTCCACTATTTGTTGAAGTAATTCCATCTGTGTTGTCATTGTTATTATACTCATGTTGTATTTCTAATTTTGACATCGCAGAATCATATATATCTACCATCGCTGAAAACTCACTCTCTGATATAATTGTATCATCGAGCGATGACGATATCAATGAGGATAATTGCGAGTATGCAGTGGACACAACATGAAATTGAATTATGTAGTCTTGTAGTTTCCGTTGGCTGCATGAGGATATTTTTTTGTGATTATTCCAGCGATTGTTGTTGCCGCAGAAATGCAAATTGGAACAGCTATCGGGGCCATCATTGTCACTGAAGACAGTATAATACCAGCTCCGGTGATTACACCACTCACAGCGTACACAGTAACATCAATTGCGGTAATTCTCCTGCGATATTTTTTAATTTTCATTGCATGCTCCTCAGACAAGGTTTTGAGTCTAGTTTGATACTCTCTGATCTGATCATAGCGATATTGCGATGATGAAATCATTTTTATTTTAAATACGCTAGCGTTTTCAATTACGATTTACTTAAATCCGCTACGAATTCCACATACCATGTTGTTGTAACCCTAACCAAATTTGTATCAGTAGCTATTAACGTGAACTGTTCAGTTGTATCCTTGTCGATGATCGTTGAAATCGTATTATTGACTCCGGATGAACTCGACGATGAAATATTAAATTGAGCCGTTCTCACTATTGTTAATCGATAAATACCCTTAACGGTTGCAGTGATATCTAATGTGTTGTTTTCAGGTGTCCACACAAATGATCCGTGTTGGATAGTGTATACTACGTTGTTATTTTTCTCATGAGGAATTTTTGTTTTTTCAATAACTGTTATCATCCTCGAAAAATCACCTTTGACGGCTTCGATGAAGTTTTTCGTCTCATCGATGGATTTTTTAATATCAGGGAGTTTTAGTTCAATTTTATCGAATGTAGTTCCAATAAATTTATCAATGATATTTCTACGAAATGCGGTAAACTGTTTAATGTGTTCTTCGGTTTTAGATTGAAGTGTTGCTAGTTCTAACGCAGAATCGTTGAGAGTTTTAAATCGATCTGTAATCGTCGAAAAAAGTACACCTGGTTTGAGTTTACCCTGATCGGAAAATAACGCGATAGTATCCTCGATTGCATTTTGTTGTTTAACCAAAATATCATCCAGAGAAATATTACTGGTTTTCAATTTACCCTGATCGGAAAATAACGCAACGGTGTTCTCGATTGCGTTTCGTTGTTTAACTAAAATATCATCCAGAGAGACATTACTGGTTTTCAATTTACCCTGATCGGAAAATAGCGCGATAGTATTCTCGATTGCGTTTCGTTGTTTAACTAAAATATCATCCAACGACATATCACTGGATTTCAATTTACCCTGTTTGTCCTGAAATACAACTATTTCATTCGGGTCAACACTTGTTAAGTTCAACGTCTCAGCGATTTCATCTTTAATTTTTTTTTTATCTCCTTGATAGAATCAGGAGTTGCAGTGTCATCGGGTTTGGGTTTCAGAGGTCTCCCCCAAATATCAATCATGTTATTGTAAAATTCTTTCTCTCTCTAAAAAGCGATTGCTGGTGTAGTCATTTACGACAATGTGTGGTGGTTTCCCCCTTGGGTTACCCAAGGAGTTAGAAATAGCGTCAAGGACATTTAATACTTCACTGCCGCATATTGGTGGGTCATTGATTTGTTGTGTTGGTAGCGTAGAATACCAAGTCTTCATTGGAAATTGTTTTATATAACGCATAAACTCTTTTGGTGGGGCTAATCCATATGAATCAAAATAGACAATCCCACGTGGATCAATAGCGTATGCAACCCAGTGAGTTCCAGGTCCGGTGCTGTTATCGAGATTAATAATACCTGTTTCAGTTTTGTTTGGTTGATGTGGTAATTGATCTTTCATAAAAACACCTCTGAAATTGTTAATCACTAGTTTTTTAGCCGCATCCATTAAATCAAAATTGGACATGGGAACCATCGAAGATTTGGGAACCATAGGTTCCTCAATTAATAAATCGTTCCTGGTAGTCTCAGGCCTGATCCGTGAACGGATCTCCCGCTGTACCATGAATACGGGGTTCCTGGTAGTCTTAGACCCTTTCCGCTGTACCATGAATACGGGGTTCCTGGTAGTCTTAGACCCTTTCCCTTTTTTTATACCCTCGACCTTTCTTCGGTTCATATGATTCAGCAATGCTCTGTACCGCTTTTGTTCCCAAGCCTCCAACTACCCCCAATGCGGCCGCTTTTGCTACTGCTGGGGCTGCTGCCGCAACCAATGCTGGTATTGCAGCTAACAACGGAAATATACCGCCTTGTTTTAATCATATTTTTGATAGCAGCCGAAGAGAGTGTGATCTGAACTCCTTTTTTATCCTTGAAAGCATCATTGAAATGTTTCACTTGACGAGTTGTCAGTGGCAATTTATTTGCCCCTCCATTCATTTGATTAGGTTTCAACGTGATTGTGGTTCCACATTGTTTAGCGGATTTTGATTGCAATTTTTTGATTTGACCAGGTGTCAAAGACACATTGATATTACTATATGACATTATACATAATTGATTGATTCTAAATCGTTTACATATTTTCCACTGGTGCATCAATAAATCTCATTCGTCCACCAACACCTTCAAGTAGCATTGATTTATCACTGAGAATGACAGCAACCGCTCTATAATTAGCAACAGCACCAGGACGGGTTACACGGGCTCTAAAGTGTATATCAACGACAGATTGTCTTGTTAAATCAAGATGTTCCAGCGAAAAGTAATAAATCGGATAGAGGCCTTTAAAATCCAATTGTGATATTTGCAAACCGCATTCCACATTTTGATCACGTGCCATAAATGACAACATGTTATGATAGACACGTGCAATATGATTTTGACCGTAATCAAGTTGCACATCTTCAGATGGTTCCTGTTGTCCGTTTATTCTCAGCGAGACTTCATTAACACCTAACTGATCAAATATCATATGACTTCGTTGTTGATTACCAACTCGTATATTATTCTGTAATGCAATAAATATATGACGTGGAGCTGAAACCCCTTGTTTTGATGCCAGGTGCCATGTGAATGTACCATCAACATTGTCTTGTTTAGTATCCGTAGTCACTGATAACCAACTCAATAACGACTTTCCTCCTTGGTCCATAAATGATAACAATTTTTCTTCTGAGGTGATTGATGGAGTTAACACTGGCATCCACAATGATAGTTTTGTTAAAATGACTTTACCATCAGGAACACCAGCCTCATGCCATATTGCATCATTATCAGTACCCTTTCGTACAAGCGCTACTGTGTGTTTAGCTCCATAAATAACTTTTCGGACGTTTCTACAGAATCCGAATATATGATGCAGTGGAATTGCACATGAAAATTGTCGACGCTGTCCTTGCAACATTGCTACACGTGTTGCAAATCCTAGATTGTAAGTAGTAATAGTATTTATGACATCAAAATCACCAGCTGGTCTTGTATATAAGGCTGGTGCTGGATTAACTGAAGAAGCGTGTGTTGCCTTGACTCTAGAATACTGGTTGTGTTCAGGGTTATCAGTAATATCCTTAGAAAACATCATAGATGGACCTGCTGATCTTGTATAATCATCAGAATATCTTGCTAACCCTATGATTGTTGTAGCCACATCAACTTCACGGTCAATGGATTCAATTTCTTTTCCATCAATGAGATATCTAGCGCTTTCAAATAACGCCATGATACCGTTATTGACAAAACCAACTCGGGTAGTTTGGCTAATGTCATATGGAGGATCATTATGTGCAGCATCATTTGTTACAAGTTCTCCTTCTACTTCAATAAACGCTTCACAAGGCAAAAAGTATTTACTGGTATCATGAACTTGAAGTTCAATTCGTGATCGGAGATCGGGTTGTATTGCGTGATAAGAATAAAATTGAAAATCGCGTACAGAATCATCTTTACGCACTGGGGCATCCATATCAAATCCTGGATCAGATGACCTTTTGAACATTTTATTCTATTTATCAGAGTCTAAATCGGATTTTTTCCATTTCATTGTGAAAAACGCTAGCGTGAAAATCCATAGGATTTCATCGACGTGGTTTTTTAAAGCCACTTCCTGCTATCATGTTTGCTGTCATGTTATTTTGGCCCTCTTGATTTACCATCGACGCTAGTTTTTCATCTACTGCGTTATTTATTATTTTACTAACACTTGCAGGCATTTCTTCTGTAGACGGTAACGGTTTCTTTTTTCGTCTCACTAATGATGTTATTTTATCCTTCGCAGTTGAAAACGCTTTCCCGGCAAGATCTCCAACAGCACTAATACCCTTATCACGAATAACATCAATGGCTTTCATTCCTAGTTGTTTAGCTAACGGCATCACTTTTGGAGCCGTTCTTGTAAATAACCCTGCAATGGTATTACCTAAACCATCTCCGTAGTATGCTCTATAAACTGGAAACCGTGAATTAACTACATAGACGGGGGTTGGTTTATCATGATTGTAGTGTATAATCATTATTATAAAAACACTAGTGTTTTCAATTGTTATTCAGTCACTATGATACCCACTTTCCGCTAACTCGCCAATAAAATCTCGATATGTTTTGATATCCATGATACCACCTTGAAATAACCGTCTACAGATATCAGCTGCTTCATTAATTATTTCTGGAGAGTTATTTCCAGCTCGGAACCCTCCTACAAGAACATCTAATCGTGATATATCATTGATAACACTATCAGGACAAGTGTTTCCAATCCTTGGATTTCCTAATCCACTTCCGCTATAACCAGTTGCTTCATCTAGTTTTTCTAAATTCGTTTCTTGTAAATAATCATCATCATCATCATCATCATCATCATCACGTGGTAGTTGTTGTTTTTTAGGAGAGAAAGAAATTTTCTTTGCAGGTTGCTGTCGCCGCCTTTGCGGTTTTTGCGGTTTTTGTTGTTGTTTAAACTCTTCGTATTGATTATACACGTGATCCACCATCCTGATATATTCAATGTATGATGCACTATCTGTCTTTTTTTGACTTTTTCCAGTTTTGATTTTATAGAATATATCAGCCCAGTGAGTGAAATTTTTAACAAACTTATGATGTTCTGGTTTCAACCATTTTTTTCTGTTTTCATAAGACGTAACAACAAGCTCAGGAATTTTTGTTGGATCAGTCTTATCAATTTCTGCTAACCCTTCCTCGTTAAATCTCACGCGTAAATCATCTACTGTTCTTTTTGATTCCATTTGTTTTGTTTGTTCAGTTTTCGCTGCTATTTTTTCGAGTTCACCAATAACAGATTTCCCCGTCTCGGGAACATCTCCCAGTAAAGCACGCTCAACCCCTTTCGTTGCTGTGGTTACTGGTTTAAACAATTCTTCAGACCCTAAAGCAAAATCAGTTTGTAAACTCTGTCGTTGTTGCAGTTTATTCCTTACAGAGTCACGAATTGGTATAAATCTCTTAATTGCATCTAATCGTTCACGAGCCAATCGGGTTGATAATGCCTCATTAACCATTATTTGAAATCAGAAACCATTTTTCAATTGCAAACCAATTTTTCCCATCGATGATTCCTTCCCTAACGGTCCATTTTTTATTGCTGTGAAATATTTTTATTTTTTATCCATTGATTTTGCCTGTTTTTTGACAGTTTTGGTGGTTTTCAGTTGAAAATCTCAAAGAGAGATTTTACAGTCAAGTAGTCGATTTTACATGGGATTTTCCATAAGGAAAAGCTGTTAAAACTCATTTTTGATGATTTTTAGCCATTTTTCATCAATTTTTGCCTGTTTTCAGTGATGTTTGGTCATTTTTCATCGATTTTCATCAAAAAACCTCGTAGGGTCAAGTAGTCGATTTCCATAGGGAAAAGTTCTTAAAAGTTAGGATTCTATTTTATTTTCGCAGTGTGAAATATTTTCACTGATTCAATAAAAAAAATGACAAAAAAAATGAAAATCTCAAAGAGGTTTTACTGTCTGACAAAATCTTTTGAGGGTCGGTCAATCAAAATAGTTCATTTTCTTGAATTAACGCTCGTAAGTTTCTAATTTTAGAATTAACTTCCTTTTTCAATTCATATTCGTTACCCAATTCTTTTCGTATCCCTTCCACGATAGTATATAACGGAACAAACACATCTACTTCACTGGAAAATGCAAGAGAGTCTCGAATAGAATTTTGAATTTTTTTGATGAGTGCATATTTCTTTGGTAACATATACTTGTTAGTGCTAACTCCGTATTCTATATCCTGAAAATCCGACTTGATTTGATCAGGATTTAACCCATCTGACAATTTAATATCCTCATTTTTCAATTTTCCAATTTCAACTATGATGCTATTCATATTTTCAGAATTCATATATGATAATACATATTTCTAATTCATTTTTCAAAAATAAAAGAGCCGTTAATATTTTCAAAATTCAGTCTGTATATATAAATATCTTTTTTAAAAATTCAGTCTGTATATATAACTATCTTTTTTAAAATTCAGTCTGTATATATAAATATCTTTTTTAAAAATTCAGTCTGTATATATAACTATCTTTTTTAAAATTCAGTCTGTATATATAACTATCTTTTTTAAAATTCAGTCTGTATATATAACTATCTTTTTTAAAAATTCAGTCTGTATATATAACTATCTTTTTTAAAATTCAGTCTGTATATATAAATATCTTTTTTAAAAATTCAGTCTGTATATATAACTATCTTTTTTAAAATTCAGTCTGTATATATAAATATCTTTTTTAAAATTCAGTCTGTATATATAAATATAAATGCAGACAAAAATAAATAACAACCATGATGAGCGATTATCAGTCATTTGGCCCCCTTGATATAGGCCGCTGTGGTTCTATTTGCATTCATTGGGTCCCTTATTAGGCCTTTGTGTCTTTCATAGGGTTCCTTTGTTAGAGCATTTTTCTGTTTCTGTTTTATATCAGAATGTTTTTTTTTGTTTTTGCTCTTTGAGATATGACCCTATGACCGTTTCTTTTAGCCTATAATTCATTCTGGGGTTACCCAATGTGCATCCACGAACCTTTTTTTGGCCGGTAATTCATTTTGAACACCATACGGGGCTACCCAAATGTGATGGAGAGCTAATTACATCCATGGATGTTATTTATTTTAGGGCATTTATGTGTTTACATTCAACATGCAACCCATGAAATCAAATTCATGGTTGCGTAAGTTGTCAAAAACCGACAACCCACCGCTACCGTAAATTTGATAGCATGGGTTTGCATGTTATGTGAATGTAAACACAGAGGGGTTTCCCCTCCCTCCCCTCAATTAAATAGAAAAAAAAACATCCACCGTTTCACCATCAGACAATTGTCTGCTATGGGGCGCGAACATGTGAAGAATAATTGTCTGGGTTTACAAGCCAAACACGATACCGTTAGACCACTGTTCACGTCCATAAAGAATAACGTTTCTTAACATATATATGTTGTAAATATTCATATGGTATATAAAGGGAATTAATACAGCAATCCGCAAGGTATGCTATTTTATTTTCTTGAATTACTTATTAATGGTGTTTCACAGTATTTAAATGAGACAGCATATTTGACTTAAACACTAAAACAAAGAATATAATTGTTTGAAAACATTTCTTTTCTTACAAAACAATGCCAGCCGCTGAATCGCAATAACCCATAAAACAAGTTAACACAATCTAAGGGAGAAAGTATACACGTGTGTTATCCTGTAACGCCTGCATCTCCGGATCACATTCTATGTTTATGAAATACGCATTAATCGCACGTGAGACAGAATATTTGACTTAAACACTAAAAAAAAAAGAAAATATTTCTTTTCTTATAAAACAATACCCAGCCGCTAAATCACAATGATAACTCCCTTGGTTATATCCATTGGTTATATTTAAGAGTTGTCTCCCTTGGTGTTATAGACATACGAAAATCGAATTTTTTGTCATGTCTCTTTTGAAATGGTAAAGAATTATTCTGAGAATCGGAATCAATATGATCAATAACATAACCATCCTTGATTCTATTATTCAAGAATTAAGTTATCATTCAACACCTACAGAGAACATTAAATGTTCAGATATTAATCTATCTATCTGACTGATCAAATACCACAAATCCAACTGGATTCTTCAATCTGCGGTTTCTGATAATACCATCACAGGATGTTCATAATTAACAAGCACGGGTGAAGTCTGAATTATTGGTTCATTTGTATAATAACACTATTTTTCTAATTCATTGTTTGGTTTAATTATAAGTCTCTGTATATAATCTTGAGGAGTCTTTATGATTTTGTCATCGTTGGGGTCAATGACAGTATTTTTTATTCTTTTATCATAATAGCGTTTTAGTTCCCTGTATCGTTTGCCGCCACACCTAAGACATAATTGCGACTTCCCCCTGACCCCAACCCCACATCGAATACAGGGTAACGGACCAAGGCTTCCACGACGAAAGCTTTGCATATGATACCAACAGAATTCAATTATGCATGATTTGTTACACGGTGTCACTGATCCAATCATAAGCCATTTGCAATGATTCATTATACTTAAATCTTTCATTTAAATACTTGTTTTAATTATAGTATGGAGGAGTTCGAGAGATTATCGAAAATTAAGCCTTGGAAAAGTGTTCAATTCAATCTTGATAGAGTTTCTGATACACCAAAGAATAAAATTCTTGATAGAACCTTGATTAGTAAAATCAGAGACTGTTTTAATGAATTCAAGCGTGACGGGGCAGCTCATTGTTGGTCAACATTTCGAATTGATGGTGTTGTTGACGCTACCATGAATGATGAAAAAGCAGCAGTGATAATCTCAAATGTTGGGGAAGAAAGAAATTTTTTTCGAATAAAATTCCTTATCCGTGATAATGGATAATGGATCATTAGGGACAAATACGAGCCTATTCTTAAGGACAAAAAAACTGTCACTGTGACTCAGGATTCAAAACCGGGAATTTTGACTGGAATTGATAAACCCTACTACGAAAGATCTTATCCTATCACAGCAGTTGTTTACGGGATATATCCGCTCAATGACAAACCTGATATTGCAAAACTAGCACCCATGAAATATTCGACAGGGCTCAATTGTGTAGCAGCACGAATAATGGAACACTTCACAAATGCGTCCCGGGGAAATAAACTAACTGATCTAAGACGAAAAAAAATAACCGAATGGGAACTGACAGTGAAACAGCATGGGGCAACAATTCAAGATATAGCCAAATTAGAAACATCATTGAGATTTCCAATATCGGTAAGGACAATCACCGGTGAAGTATTATACGAATCGAAATATAATAAAAATGGAACCCCAATACAGATTATTGATCATAACGAACACGCGTGGTCATCTGCAGTAACAATATTCCCACGGGATAGAACCGTAAAATATCTATCCCAAACCGAAGAGTTTTTTTCAGAGCAGAAATTATTTGATGCTATTTACCATTTGAGTAAAAACGATCCTGTGTCAGTGTGGCTATTTCATAGTACTTCAGACGAAGAATGTAGATTTGATCAGTTTGTAAGGCCCAACGGAGACTTGTACCGTACTGAAGAGCTGCATAATCAAATGAAACAACTAGCTAGTGAGTTTTCTCTGGAGGAAGACAACGATCAATTATTAGCAAACTGTTTTACAGTACCATCCATTGCAGCACATTTTGCTAGAAAGAAAAACGCGTGGAAACCAACACGAAGTGAGTTTTTATCAGATGTCAAATTGTCCTGTCTTGAATACAGCCACGGCGGGTATTATGGAACACAAAATACACCGCTGATACCGTTATTTCAGTTGATATGATTGCATGTTATCCAGGAAGTTTTCTTGGGTATGGAGAGTGTGAGAAATATTTCAACCGATTTGGACACCCCACACACGAAATGACCCGTGTTGCTATTAATGGACCACTGCCACATTTCGATTTAACCGGATTCGCTTGTGTAGTATCATTTGAAATGGCTACAGGACTTCATCCGTGTAGTTATCTTTGGATTGGTAAACACATGTCTGAAAAACACTGGATGCCAATAGTGTTATTACGGTATATGCTTGATTGTAAGATGTTAAAATCATTAATTGTCAGTGAAGCAATTATATCCTATCGAGCACAGAAATCAGTCTGGTTACCCCAAACTGATCTAGAAAAAATAATTAGCGAAGAGCGAAAACTGTTTCCTGATTTTAATGAACAACAAATCATGGATTGGTCCAGACAGTTATTTGAAATCAGAAACAATGAAGCAAAAAATCTTGGGCGAAGAATAATCGGTAAATTTACCCAAGGTGGCAAAGATGATAATACGAAATATTCTTCACAATTGATTATAGACAACGCTGAATACGATTTTGTAATCACGGATTTAACGAATAAGGTTTGATATGTCAATCGTAAGGACGCATTTATGTCCGATGGAACCAAATTGGGTACAATTGTTACTTACACTGATGGATACCATCCGCAGTACACATATTTGAGAGCTTCTATGCTTGATTATGCTTCTATCAATCTGTTTTCAATGATCAATAGATTTCCTACCACCGCAGTTAGAGTTGCTACTGACTCATTTTACATAAATAGCAAAATGGCTGATTTTAAGGCTACTGGCAACGAGAAATGGGGGTCATGGAGAATTAAGAAGGAAATGCTTCATGATTATATTCCATCAGCAGATGTTACCATTGAAAATAATTACTTAGAAAGCAATCAGTGTTCAGAATTTTCTAGTGCACCACCGATTTCGGATCCAATCTGTAGATATAAAACAGTTTATTTAAACGGCTGTGGCGGGTCAGGAAAAACAACCCGGGCAATTGAGTTATATCGTGGGAAATCAAACATGATTGTACTAACACCAACTCATAGACTTGCAAGAGAAATGATACAGAGAGGGGTAAATGCCTGCACTTATCACAGCTTTTTCCGATGGAAGGGAGATAAATGGACTCCTGAGCGCATGGGAGAGAAATTTATTCCTGAAATCATGTTTTGGGATGAAATAGACACAGTGTCAGAAGATGTCTTAAAAATATTTTTTGAGTGGTTGTTATTAAAAAATACAAAAGTCGTCATGTGCGGTGATCACGGGCAACCACCACCATTTGTCGGTGCATCCCCCCATGAATGGCTAAAGGGTTTTGTAGACTATTATGAAGAAATTGATACCGATCATAGATCACTTGATAATGAATTAAAAGAATTTAAGAAACTAATTAGATTACAACCGGATAAAATCCAGTGTGAAATAGCCCGTGAAATAATTTCGGAAACTCCCATGAATGAGTTTTGGGAAGCGTGGAGACCAAATGATTTAATCATTGCAAGTAGAAAAATAGTCAGGGACACACTTCAGATGAAGTTATTTGAATTGCATAAACAAAAATTTGCAACACTTCCAGTGCCCCTCTGTTATAGGCCATCGGATACACGAAAACAGAACATCGAAGTTGATATTCCAGGCCTGACAGAGTCAAGGCGTGAAAAGCAGATTCTCGTATTAAATGATATTGTGCTGGTTGATATCAATGTCGTTGAAGATGCATTGCGTGCTAATAAATCCCCATGGACGCTAGGTTATGCAGCAACAATACACTCTTCACAGGGATTGACTATATCGGATACAATTGTTTGGATGGTAGATAATCGCATAGAGTGGTCGAATTTAGTCTATCTCGCAGTGTCTAGAGTACGAAAAATAAATCAACTTCGAAGAATTGTCCTGACAGAGTCAGGCGATGATGAAATCATTGGCGATGATAATGACACCACAATAGATGATATTATTGATAAAAAACTCTCCGGTTACAAACAACAAGACAAAAAAAAACAACGAGAATTTGATATTGATGCTGAATTAATAATTACTCTGAAGCAACAACAGAATACCGGTAATCATTGCGCGAGTTGCAATTGTATAATGCGTTGGCAGTATTCGGATAAGGATCCTCGCCAATTCACCGTAGACAGAAAAAAAAACAATCTCGGTCATGTCAGAAATAATGTGATGTTGACTTGTCTTGAGTGCAATAGACGCAAGGGTGCTAGTTAAGCCCATGCGGTGGTAATTGAGTATCCTCAGGTATCACTTGTAATTGTTGTCTAGTAAAACCCCGTTGAGGCGCAGTTGAATCCAGTTTATAGATTGGAAGTCTACCCGTAGATCGTGTTATACTAGATATCTTGTGTGCAGTAATACTCCAAATAGGATCAGTAGCCCTTTTTGTGCCACCCTCAAGCTCTCCTGGTTCGTATAAGTACCTCACAATGACATTACTACCAAGAATTGGTTGGGAAACGATAAAATCTGTTTGAATTTCCATTTCAGGTATTGACTTCTTTTTAATCGCGTTCATAGGTTTCATGTTGATGGTTCTAGTAATCTCGTTATTCAGTGCAGTAATCACAGCTGGTAACCTTTTAACCCATTCACGGGATCTTTTTTCTTGGATGAATTCTTTTGCATATTGATATCCAAATAACCGCTCAGCAAGGGTTTTATTAAACCGTTCTACAATGGCCTGATCACGATGTAGCGCAGTATGCCCTCGTCTGATAGCGACATTGTGATTTTTCATTGTAGATAACACTGCACCCTGAAATTCCTTGCCCGGATCAACTTGTAACAGATTTGGCCAGTGCAGAGGACTCCTTCGATAAATCCTTTCAAATGCAGAAGCCACTTCAGTGGCTGATTTTGTTTTTAACGGTTCTGCTTCTTTGTATCGACTTGCAATATCAACTACGGTTAATGCGTATTTGTAACCACGATCATGTGGCAGAAATAATATATCAGCCTGATGAACTTCATTGGGTCCGGTCACATCAAAATGCGAGAAATTGATTTGTTTAGGCGGTGGTAGATAAATTTGCCATAGTGCCTGTTTGGATAACCAATGAGCCGCAGTTGTTTTTTTCACTTTCGCAGCGCTAGCGAGTTTATGGATTGCTGATTTACCCCTCCAGTATCCTCTTGGGGAATAATAAATAAATTCCATGTTGTTATTAATTACCAACACCTAACATCAATTTACTTTTCATAGCCGATTTTATCAAAAAGGAAGCCAATTTTTCTTTGAAAGATTTATCAGAAATAGCATTTAAGGCATGAATTAATTTCACATCTGCTAGATGCCTGTGCTGCAGATTACTGCTTTTATAAGATACATCATGAAGGTGACAGGCCTTATCAATAGCGTTTATTGGTTCCTCACCGGGTCGGGGCTGATTTTGATCATTGAGTCTGATATCAAGTCTTGTTCCCGGTCCACAGTAGCTATATCCTGGAAGGTGCTTTTCTCCAGGGTATTTTGCCCATGGGGTTCCAGGGAGTTTAGTTAGCTTGGCTGCGATATCACCTCCTCTTTTTTTTTTAAAGGTTCCTTGAGTTCCTTGGGTTTAGAAACAAATCTAAATTTCTTTGTACTACATTGTATGCATTTACCAGAAAGCGCTGATCGGTTATTTTTAGTTGTAATCGTCGTCAAGTCATCTGTGCCAGTACGTTTTTTACACTTCACACAATATAGATCCATAATTTATATATAACGGCATGAATATAATTGATTATTCAGCTACCCGACGACGGGAACCTATTAAACATCATGAAATGTTGCCGAATTCAATTAGAATGATTATAATCGGACCATCTGGAAGCGGAAAGACACAACTGCTACTTAATTTGATAACGAGATGGATGAAATGGAACAAATTGTATTTAATAGCCCCGAGTGTAGACGATCAGCGATGCTATGAAGTGCTAAAGGATTTTAACGAGAAAGCAAAAGAATTTCAAATCGATGAAGATTTTATTGAGTTTATTACTGATATAGAGGAAGCCCCTTCCGTGGAAGACATCGATGGAAGTATTAACAATTTAGTGGTATACGATGATATCATGTTAGATAATCAAAAAAATCCTGCTAGAATATTTTCCCGAGGCAGGCATAAAAACACTGATGTGATCTATGTCACTCAACGGTACACACCAATACCAAAAGTGATCAGAGATAATTGCAATGTGTTGTGTGTATTTAACGGCGTTGATACTCATACGCTACGAAATATTCATCAGACCTGGTGCAGCGGTGATATGAATCATAATCAATTTAGAAATTTCTTTAGTCACGCTCAGTCAAGACCACACGGATTTGTGACAATAAATTTAGCAGACCCTAGGACACGATATCGTATCGGACTTGATAAAATATTCGGTTAAAATCACCGTAAACCTTAGCAGCAGAGAGGGGTGAGTGACAACGACGTTGCGACATTTTATGATTCATCAACGAAAACGCGAATGCGAATCTCATGTTTTCAGACAACAATCACTGTCATTTTTTTTTCTAGTTATTCGCGAGAAGGGTCTAGTGTTATTTTGGAGGGTATAATCAAAAATATACTAAACAAATGTTGTAGGATTCACCCTCTCTGCTGCTACTTAAGAGCAATTCTAAGTACAAGTTTGTGTTTCCCTGTTCTAGCTATTATTCAGTATACATTGCACAGTATTAAAAAAAATAAGTAACTTCAAGTGTATGTGACAATACGAACATGATACTATTCAATTATTCAATATTGCACTGCATGGTACTGTTAAAAGAAAATAAAATACATTCCTACTGTGATCATATGAAGCTTTCTCATATTGTAGAAGAAATAAATATATTTTACACTTGTATGAGGTAATTTATTTTGAAGTGCTCAATTGTCCTTTAAACAGCATGTGTGTAAAAACTCATGGTGCTATTATGATATAAGAAAGCCTAGAAGAATTGAATATGTATATAATGTATTAAATTGACTGTCTGTACTGTTAAAATTTTACAGTGCATGTCGTTCAGATGAAGTTGACGAGATAATTGGCAAACATACGAGCAGTCGGCCAAATCATGACATTTTAAATTCAAATATCAGTAATTTACAACAATAATATATATGCCGATAGAATGCAATGTCTGACTATAGAAAGAAAAAAATATTGCCACTAGGAGCCCACATCGACCTGAAAAAACATTGGTTGTATCTCTCTCAGCCAAAATAATTGTATGATGCATGAAGTTTGACATATACCAATGGATAATCCATTATCAAGGAGGCAATCCCTGAAAAGGTTGTAATAATATCACAAGACAAAGGACGGCCCATAACAAGGTAAGAATGTTTTGGTCCTTAAAAGCTAATATCGTAATGAGAATCATTAGCCTAAAAAACTAGAGGACTCCCATCAGATTACCAAAAAAAGGAAAAAGCATGCTACGCAGTCAGTGTAACAGGCTGCCTGTGCCACTTTTTGACCTTAACATTATAATCAGTAATATTATTATTAATATTATTATTGTTTTTAAATCCCTGTCTACTTTAAAGTTATAATCCTTGCACCTACTCGTTGAATTTGACATCATATTACTACTTTACAACTAGCTCTGCCAATACTTATGAACTGTGTCTTTAACAACTAATGTTCTTTAAATGTTGTTGATTCCAGGACTGCCACTTTGGAAGCCTTCATTGTCCATTTTGGGGTGGGGTGGGGGGTTCACCTGTATATTTCTACAATTTGTTGTGATGAACACGTTTTTCTCTCCCATATCGATCCAGTTGTATCAGATAATTTAAACAACTTATTGTCCTCTTGAAAACGCATGGTCCTTCATACGTGTTCTGCGATTTTGGGGACACGTCTATCTTCCTACTAACTGATATTAGCCATGCTAAATCTCCTGGCTGGTAGGTACTCTAAGATACCCTGGCATCATACAAATCCTTTTTTAGCACCTTGCAGCAGACTGTACATGTTTTATGGCAATCTGATGAGCATGATGCATCCTATGTCTAATCAGATCAACATACTCGCCATACCTTGTAAAATGTTTTCTTTTCTTGTTCTGCACATATCAAAATGCAAGTTCTGCAGGCAGCCTTACTTTCCTCCCTAACATCCGTAAGTTTGGTGTTAAACCTGTCGCTTCATGTGGTTGTTGGTCGATAAGCAGCTGCTAAACAACCTAAGTGGAAAACCAAGTTATCATGCTCACCCCTCAAAAAAGCTTTGATCATCCTTAAAAGAGTAAGGTTATAACATCATAACATACCCAGCCCATTATTCATTGACCAATGCTCTTTATGTTATATTTTTGTTTTAACCCATGCGCACAGACCTGATTTTTAATATTATAAATCAATACATAGACTGATACGCATGTTAAAGACTCAGTAATTTGGAGTTCAGCATTAAGAGGTTAGTGTTAGGACTGATCGGCCTGGTTTCAGGATAATGTGACTGGGTCGGACATTATAATACATGTCTGCGACATGATCTAATGCTAGACATCACTATAAACTGCCACATTTCGTTTAAAAAAATCCCAAATCAAAAATATGATCCCAATATCTTCCAGTAGACTTAATAGCATTTTGGAAAAATCATGAGCTCCCTCTGAAGAACTCATCCAATTTTACCAACAGAAAAAAGAAACATTTTGCTCCAATTTTTCCACTTAAAAATTGTGAATTGTGTCTCATTTAAAGGTATTTTTTTCGTACACTTCTTTGCTTTAGCTTGTTTTGTTTAGAAGCAATATTTAAAACTATTTTCAAAGCTGAAAATTAGTGTAATTTTATGTTGTAGCATATAGGCAAATATATTTTCACGTTTTGGTATTTGTGTAACAACTGTCATAAAATGGAGATGCAGTTAGAGTCCACATGCTGTAAACATTATGAGGAATCGCAGAATCGGCTTCTTACTGCATCACTCTGCATGAAGGGTTCCTTGGAAATTGTCCAGATGTTGTAAATGTGTCCTTATATGAATTTGTACAGGCCAAAGGACCCATTGGTGATAAAGAGCTAATACATGAGTAAGTTCAACTGTAGAGTTGACAGCACATGTTATATCACTGCAAATTTATATATATATAATATATATATATATATATATATATATATATATATATATATATATATATATATATATATATATATATATATATATATATATATATATATATATACATATATATATATATATATATATATATATAATATAAAATACAGAAAAGGACAAAAAATAAATTTGTTTTTGATATATTTCATGTATTCCAAAAAGAATTCTCGTGACAATGGCGTATTACACTGCTGACAGTTTATTTCTTTAGATTATTTTTCTTTTTGTGTGGCTGATGAAAGATGGTGTTGACTGGAGAGAATTGTATTTTTTAACTTTTTGATTGCAAACAATCTTTCACGTGCTAATCTAGTCGTTAGTGATTCGTTTACCATTATATAGAATACGCTAGTGTTTTTAAATGTACAATCTAACTGTAGTGAAAAATGCAACAAAAGCAATGAAAAATGCAACATAAATGACTAAATATCAATTTAAGAAAAATAAAATTATTAATTTTCCCACCCCGGAATTTCACTACAGTGTTATATTACTTGTATTGCAAATAGGTATTGAAGTCTTGTACATGTCAAATCGATGGTTAGAACTTACTCTATTGAGGTTACCAAGGGAGAATTTTCGGATTGGCGGATAATATCTCTTATTGTTTTAACCCTCAAATTAATTGTGCGTTTGAATTTATATTGCTGCCGCAATTCTTTTTTGATTTTTTCGACAACATTGAATAACGGGACAAATTTATAGACGTCGTTACAGAATACAAGGGAATCGTGAATAGCATTCTGGATTTTTTTTATAAAGGCGTATCGTTTTGGTAAGACATATTTATTATTCATAGCGCTGTAGTCAATATCTTGAAAATCAGAAAAAATCTGATCACAATTTAATTATCTAATAATTTTATTCCTTGATTTTTAAATTTGAAGTCTCAGTTTTGACCTCATTGATATTTTCAGAATTCATATATAATAATACATATTTATAATTTATTTTTCAAAAAGAAACAACAACCATCATTAGCGATTATCATCCATTGGGTCCCTTATTTGGTTTGCCGACATACCCGCAATGTACAATAGTACAAAATGAAATTTAAAATGTTTTTAAATTGAATTCTTTGTCCAGTCCTTTTGTAAATCGCTTACCGATAAATTCCCTCTCCAACAAACCATATTGAGGTTCTACATATATCGAAATACCTACTGGTTTCATTAATTAATTGGAATACTATTTGCTCGTTATTTTCAATATCAAAGGATTTTAAAAAATTTGCATTTTTTTATGTTTCCCAGTCCCTCCTCGTTTTAAATTTTCACTTTGTGAAATAGATTGTAAATTATTTAAATAATTGTTCTTTGGATTGGAATCAATGTGATCAATAACAAATCCATCCTTGATCAATCCATTAAAGATGAATCAGTGCCAGTAATATATTCCTTCTTTCCGACAGCAAACTTCAAATATCCCATGCCATTGTCCGTCGATAATGGATTCTTCAGTCTGCTGTTTCTGACAATACCATCACGATACGCTTCATAATAGCTGATCACGGGATGTGCCTGAAATTCTTGGTCCATTTATATATAATACTATTTGTCTAATTCATTGTTTGGTTAAAATATTACTTTGAAATCTATTAATATAATCTTGAGGTGTTCTTATGATTTTGTTAGAGTCATTGATGGACTTTTTGATGGAGTTTTTGATTCTCTTATCATAATAACGCTTCAGCTCTCTGTATCGCTTACCTTCGCAACTCAGACACAATTGCGATTTACCACGCACACCTACCCCTCGTCGAGGACAAGTGAGTGGGCCAAAACTCCCAACACGAACGCTTTGTAAATGATATCTACATAATTCCCTTCTGCATGATTTGTTACATGCGGTTACTGATCATATCATCAACCATTTGCAGTGATTAATTATATAATAAATTATTTATTTAAATACTTGTTTTAATTATAATATGGAGGACTTCGAGAGATTATCGAAAATTAAACCATAGAAAAATGCTGAATTTAATCTTCACTGATACACCAAAGAGTCTAATAAGTGATGGAACCATGATAGGTAAAATCAGCCCTTTTTGTAATGAATTCCAACGCGATGGAGCATCTCACTGTTGGTTAACATTTCGAATTGAAGGTAGTGTTGATGCTACCATGAAAGACGAAAGAGCAGCAGTGTTAATCGCACATCTTCACCAGAAAAAAAGTATTTTTTTAGAATGAAATTCATTATCCGTTCAGAAATGGGAAATTGGATTATTCGAGACAAATTTGAACCAATTTTCAAAGATAAAAGAACTATCACTGTGAGTCATGATTCCAAACCAGGAATTCTGACTGGGATTGACAAACCGTATTACGATGGATCTTATCCTGCAGCAGCAGTTGTTTATGTAATATATTCGTTAAATGATAAACCGAGTATTGAAAACACTAAAACCAATGAAACTGTCATTGTGTAATTGTGTAGCAGAACGAATAATAAATAGAACACTTCACAAATGCTTTGCGTGGAACCAAATTGACTGATCTAAGATGTAAAAGAATAAACGAATGGGAATTAACAATTGGGACGAACGGAACAACGATTCAAGATATAGCCAAATTAGAAACATCATTAAGATTCCTAATAAACATAATGACGATAACAGGAGAAGTATTGCATGAATCAAAATATTAAACAAAATTATTGATCATAACCAACACGCATGGACACCTGCAGTAACAATATTTATTGGGATAGAACCGTAATATATTACACGTGAAATTTATTTGATTTTATTTCTCAGTCAAGTAAATACGATCCTATGTCAGTGTGGTTTACTGCACAGTTTTGAAGACGAAGAGGGTAAATTCGATCAATTTCTAAGACCCAATGGCGAATTATACCGTACTGAAGCCCTGCGCAATGAAATGAAAACAACTAGCTAGTAGTTTTTCAACAGAAGACGACGAACAATTATTAACAAACTGTTTTACAATTCCGTCGGTTGCAGGTCATTTTGCGAGAAAGAAAAAACATGGGGAATCCAAAAAAAGCTGAATTTCTATCAGATATCAAATCAAGCTGCGTTAAATATAACCATGGATGATTATAGAATACAAAATATGACCCTGAAAATATTATTTCGGTTGATATAGTTGAGTGTTATCCTGGTAGTGTTCTCGGGTACGGAGAATGTGCTAAGTATTTCAAACGATCTGGGCATCCCACATATGAAATGACCCGTGATGCGATTAATGAACCACTACTTGATTTTGATTTAACTGGATTCGCTCGTGTGGTATCATTTGAATTGGCTATAGGACTTCATCCGTGTTGTTATATTTGGATTGGTAGACACATATCTGAAAAACACTGGATGCCAATAGTGCTATTACGGTATATGATTGATTCTAAAATGCTGATATCGCTGATTGTTATTGAAGCGATTATATCATATCGAGCGCAGACTGAAGTCTGAGTACCACAACCCGATAGTCTAGATAGTATAATCAGCGATTATAGAAACCAATTCCCTGATCTCGACGAAGAATATATCTTGAAATGGTCCAGACAGATATTTAAAGTTAGAAATAGACAAGCAAGAAAACTCGGTAGAAGAATAATTGGTAAATTCACACAAGGTGGAACAAAATATAACAATAACCAATAATCTTCACAGTTGATTATAGATGATGCTGAATACGACTTTATAATCGCAGATGTCACATCTAGGGGTATATACGTCGATCGTAAAGACGCTTTCTTGTCCGATGGAACCACATTAGGTACAAATGTTACTTACGCAGATGGATACAGTCTTCAGCATACACATGTGAGGTCGTCTATGCTGGCTTATGCTTCTATTAATATACTTTCGATGACAAATAGTTTTCCTGAATCAGCAGTTACAGTTGCCACCGATTCATTTATATAAACGCAAACTATAAAGAAGCAGTAGCTGAATTCACTAATTCAGACGAGATTTGGGGATCATGGAGAATTAAAAAGGAAATAAAATCAGCAGATGTTACGATTGAAAGCAATTACTTGAAAAATAATCAGATATCAGAATTATCTAATGCACCGTCGATATCTGATCCAATATGTAGATATAAAATAGTTTATTTAAACGGCTGTGGTGGGTCAGGAAAGACGACTCGTGCGATTGAATTATTTCGAGGGAAATCAAACATGATAACACCGACCCACAGACTTACAAGGGAGATGAAAGGAAGAGGAAATAATGCCTTTATTCCTGAAGTCATGATTTGGGATGAAATATGCACGGTGTCGTTAGATGTATTACAAAGGTTTCACGAGTGGTTATTACTATCGAATACAAAAGTGATAATGTGCGGAGATTATAGTCAACCACCACCATTTGTCGTTTTGTCTCCACATGAGTGGCTAAATAATATTGTAGACTATTATGAAGAAATTAATACTGATCATAGAGCACTTGATGAACAATTACGCGAGTTCAAGAAATTAATCAGATTACAACCGGATAAAATCAAGTGTGAAATAGCCCGTGAAATAATTTCGGAAACCTCATTAAATGATTTCTGGGAAGAGTGGAGACCAAACGATTTGATAGTGGCAAGTAGAAAAATAGTCATATACACACTTCAGATGAAGTTATTTTTAATTACATAAAGACAAATTTATAGACCCAAGGAAACACGTAAACAAAGTATCGAAGTTGATATTCCTGGGCAAGGTGAGAATCAGAATTTAGTGTTAAATGATATCCTGTTATTTGATATCAATGTCGTCAAAGATGCATTACACGCTGATACATCACCAATGAGGCTAGGTTACGCAGCAACAATACATTCCTCACAGGGATTGGCTATATCAGATACAGTTGTTTGGATCATAGATAATAACATCGCGTCTTCGAATTTAGCTTATCTTGCAATATCCAGAGTATGAAGAATAAATCAACCTTGAAGAGTTGTTCTATATGCTAATGACACTACAATAATTGATCTTGTCAGCGATGATATAATCAGAAAAAAACCTCTCTGTTTTTAAACCGCAGGATGAAAAAAAAAATGATAGAGAATTTGATATTGATGCCGTATTAATAATTGCACTGGAAGAACAACAAAATAATCACTGCGCGAGTTGCAACTGTATAATGAGTTGGTGATCGTCGGATAAAGACTCTCGACAATTTACCGTAGACAGAAAAATTAACAGTATTAGTCATACCAGAAAAAATGTGATGCTGACTTCTCTTAAGTGCAACAGACGCATTGGTGCTAGTTAAGACCGCGCGGTGGTAATTGAGTATCCTCGGGTATCACTTGTAGCTGTTCACAAGTAAATCCTCGCTGAGGAGCAGTTGAATCCAATCTATAGATTGCTGGTCTACCCATGGATCGTGTTATACTAGATATTTTATGCACGGTGACATCCCAATTAGGATCAGTAGCACATTTTTGGCACCTTCGAGCTCTCCTGCTTCATATAAATATCTAACAGTAACATTGCCGAGTATTGGTCATTTTTTTAAAAAATTATTTTGCGGTTTTACAGGTATATATTTCTTTTTAATAGCGTTGTTAGGTTTCGTATTAATTGTTCGAGTATTATCATTATTCAGTCCGGTAATTACGCCTGATAATCTCTTAACCCATTCACGAGATCGTTTATCCTGAATAAAGTTCTTTGTGTATTGATATCCAAATAACCGCTCAGCAAGCGTTCGATTAAATCGTTCAACAATTGCCTGATCGCGATGTAATGCAGTATGTCCTCGTCTGATGGTGACATTATGATGCTTCATTATTGATAATACTGCACCCTGACATTCTCCTTGCCAGGATCAACTTGTAATAGATTTGGCCAATGCAGAGGACCCCTTCGATAAATCCTTTCATACGCAGAAGCAACTTCAGTTGATGATTTTGTCCTTAGTGGTTCTGCTTGTTTGTATCGACTCGCAACATCAACTGCATTTAGCGCGTATTTGTAAAAATCACCATGCGGTAGAAATAATATATCGGCCTGATGAACTTCATTAGGGACGTTCACATCAAAAGTTAATTTGTTTAGGCGGTGGTAAATAAATTTGCCATATCGCCTATTTGGATAACATATCCGCTGCAGTGGTATTTGTCACCTTTGCGCGCTAGCGAGTTAACCGATTGCTGATTTACCCCTCCAGTATTGTCTTGGAAATTAATAAATAGATTCCATGTTGTTATTAATTAACAGCACCCATCATCAATTTATCTTTCATTGCCGATTTTATCAACCATGAAGAAAATGTTTTCTTTAAAGGACTTATCAGTGATAGTATTCAACGCGTGAATCAATTTCACATTTGCGATATGTCTCTGTTGCAGATTACTGCTTGTATAAGCAACATCATGAGCATGGCAAGCCTTATCAATGGAGTTTTTTCGGTTTTCACCGGGTCGGAGTTGGTTTGGATCATCGAGTCTGATATCGAGTCTAGCCCATGGTCCACAATAACAATACCCTGGAAGGTGTTTTTCTCCTGGATATTTTGCCCATGGTGTTCCTGGGAGTTTATTTTTGTACTACATTGTACACACTTAGAAAGTGCTGATCTGTTATTTTTAGTTGTAATCGTCGTCAAGTCATCTGTGCCAGTACGCGTCTTACATTTCACAGAATATAGATCCATAATATATTTATAATAACATGAATATAATTGATTTTTCGGCGACTAAAACACGAGAACAAGTTAAGCATGATGCATCGCTACCAAATTGTATTGGTATAATTATAATCTGACAATCTGGAAGTGTCAAGACGCAACTGCTACTTAATTTAATAACGAGATGGATGAAATCTGACAAGTTTTTATTTATTAGTCCCAAGTGTAGATGATCAGCGATGCTACGGAAGTGTTAAAGGATTACAACGAAAAGGCAGCAGAAGTCACCGGCGATGGTATTATAGAGTTTAAAACTGATATTGTCGAAGCGCCAACAATATAAGATTTAGATGGAAGCATTAACAATTTGATCGTATATGATGATATGATGTTAGACAATCAAAAGAATCCTGCTAAGATATTTTCCAGAGGTAGGCATAAAAACACTGACGTGATATATGTCACTCAACGATACACTCAAATACCAAAAGTGATCTGAGATAACTGTAGTATTCTTTCTGTATTCAACGGAGTTGATTCACTTGCGCTGCAAAATATTCACCAGACTTGGTGCAGTGGTGATATAGATTATAATCTTTTTAGAAATTTCTTTAGTCGCTCTCAGTCTATTCCACATGAATTTGTAACGATACATTTGCATGATCCTAGATCAAGATATCGTATTTGACTTGAAAAATTTGTTAGCATAGCAGCAGAGGGGGGTACGACAACAATTTTGGCTCCTTTTTTCGCTAAATGAGCCTCTATTAAGCATTTACGAGGAAGTCTTAGTTAGCCAAATTGACGCTTTTTTACGATTTTGTAAGAAGCCTTGGTTTGCCAATTTGACGCCTCTAAAAAGTTGTCGGATTCGCCCCTGCTGCTGCTGCTAGTGATTCTGTTATAAAGAATCACAATAATGCCAGGAAGCACACGTTACAATTTGTACGCGGTACAGATCAATTTTTGTAATCAAATGCCGACCAAACCTAAAAGATCGCTGAGGCTCGAAGTACATTACAGCAGGTTAATGGAGCATTAGCCAAACAAATTAAGGAAGCTATGGAGTGTAAACCAGGATGAAACACTATATATGTTTTACTTATGAAGGCTATATAGAAGTTACGCCTGATTGTGTTAAGGTTGCTGAGGTAGGATATCAACTACGGCATCAGCTTCTAAATCTAGAGTATTATTACACCCATGAAAGCTAGTGGACCGATAGTAAATGTGCCGACTTCAAGGGTATTGCACAAATTTGCATAAAAAAAAATAATTAAAAAACAAACGAGAAACACTGTCTTTTTATAAAGATAACTAGACAAAAAAAAACGTATTTGAACGCTGGTAATAGCGCTAATAAGACCAACCCGTATTGCGGGAAAGGAATATTCGCAATTTGAAGAAATTAAACGGAGTAGGGTTTTACATTCACAATGAAAGCAACAAGTTGGACAGCAGGCACAATCATCACCTCGGCGCAACCGGAAACGATTTCTTTACATTGAAAACATCAGGATTGCGTGGTCTTATTTCATTCACTATTAGTGTTTATTTCCGACTTAGCAAGTTTATATATTCTTATGGGAGAACACTAGCATGAAAGAACTCAATATTAATAATTCATGAAGCTGGTCAAATATGTCAACGATTATTTCAAGGTAAAAGCATGGATATATTAGCGTTTGCCGGACACGTATCAATGAATTCGTTAATGGCTATCACAGAGACTAATTGCCTGATTTGATAAATATATAACAAATAAGATTATCAACGACACCGTAGACCTATACCGATTGCGAGTCAATAAAGCAAATTACGGTGATGGTCACAAGAAGCTTTACTGTTTCAAGAACCAACATTATCAGCCGCGATATAAATATATCAGCAAGAGTATGACATCAATTTGGATTAAAGTTACCCGGGAGGACAGTTGATTATGGTAACTACAGAGAGCACGATACACATATATTTGTAAAATGCATATTCGATAAATGAAGATGATGTACCGTCTTTTAAATTTTCCCTGGTAAAACAAAGACATGCAGCAGGGCACGACAACCTAATTTTATAAATTTCCATTTGCTAAACCATGTCTTCTTACAAAAACGAGAAGAACAATCAAAAACATTTTTGCCAGATCTAAGCCTCAAACTTACCAAGATTTTTCTCAAAGATGCTATCTTGGGGTTAGTTATTTTCGTTACTATTGTTTTGAATATTTCCATTTGGTGTCTGCATGTGATTATTGAGATGACCTCTAATCGAGGTCACGCCCTTCCTGGTGGTGTACATTAAATCATTGTTATATCAGTAATTGTAGGTAAGGCAGTAACCAGTCGATTGGTCCATGAGGGATTAGAAGCAAGTAGGAAATCTATACCAGTCCATGATTCTGTCAGGGAAAATTACAAGAATGCCAGAATTATCAGGTTGATTATGCAGAAAGTTCTGAACTATTATTCAAACCTGTTACTGAAACAAAGAAAACTTCAACTTGAAAAAAAAAAAAACTGAATGTATTGAAGTATCCAGGCTTATACAAGATCTTAGGGTCAATGACTAAACTGACTAAATAAATTATGAAAGCAAAGAAGAAAAATGATGAACAAGTGATCAAAGAATTACGAAATAAATATGCTGAAGATGTTATTTAAGGCAATCGACAAAACTGATTCAGAAACGTTTCCAGCTCTTGTTGTTAGGACTTCTACAACACTGGGCTGCTCTGTTCTATAAAATTAAAACTAAAACATTTCGAATCAACACAGCAAATGCATAATGTCTATCTATCTATCTATCTATCTATCTATCTATCTATCTATCTATCTCTCTCTCTCTCTCTCTCTCTCTCTCTCTCTCTCTCTCTCTCTCTCTGTTTATCTATCTATCTATCTATCTATCTATCTATCTATCTATCTATCTATCTATCTATCAATATATCTATCTATCTATCAATCAATCTTTCTATCTATCTATCTATCTAACTATCTCTCTCTCTCTCTCTCTCTCTCTCTCTCTCTCTCTATCTATCTATCTATCTATCTATCTATCTATCTATCTATCTATCTATCTATCTATCTATCTATCTATCTGATTCATGGATTCGGTGAACTCGGTGTATCTTGAATATAAAGAAGGAAAACGACAAGTAGTAAGAAAATAAAAACAACGAAATAGAGAACAAAACAAGCAGAAACGACAGGAGAAGAGAATAAATTAAAATGATTACAACGTTACAAAATTTAATAGATTAACTTTTACCTGGAACGTATGAAAACATTATTGGTATGAATAACGATCAATTAGTTAAACATACTGCAGATGATTCCAGTTATCTCACTGATATGTTATCACAACATCAAAAATCATATGAGGATGATTATCATAAAATAATCTTTAAAATGCGTCATAATAAGGGTTGTATAAGTAGGGATCATTCAAAAGTAGATCAGCTAAAAGCAAAAGACGAACAATATTATGAACTTCAATGTGCTATTTAGAACTTGTTGAAAATAAAACACTGTTGAATAAGCATGACTGTAAAAGAACATTAGTTGGACATGACAGACCTGCCGTCAACGTTTCTGAAGGCTTGCATGACGATTAAGATAAAATCTAACTGATATGTATATAAAGTTAAAACTCAAACACGAATATATTTTAATCCTTCAAACATATGCATATATGTCTGCAATGCAATTTTCTAGCTTATAAGGTGTAATTGGTAGTATTTTGTTCAGAGGTGTTTGTTGACACATTAATTACATTAGGAATTCGATAATACCAATTGAATATAAATATATTTGTTAAACTAAATACATATGATTAAACAAATGATGAATTTACAATATTTCTCTCTCTCTCTCTCTCTCTCTCTCTCTCTCTCTCTCTCTCTCTCTCTCTGGCAATGTTATCTAACTGTAGCAGGTTCGGTAGCTGATTGTAGTAGCATAATTCAAATAAAGAAAGCAGCTGTTAATATTTCGCTTCTTGCGGTGGATGACAGGCCAGATCAATCGTTTTCTATGACACATTATGATGATGGACATATGGAGGTGGGGGACCAGCACTGGGATAAGCGTATCCGACTGCTCCTTGCTGAACAGGGGTGGCTGACTGTCCCTGGGATACTGCGGTGGTATTCACTAAAGTGATTAAAAGGAATATGTTTAGCTGTATTACAATATCATCATAATGTTGGGATAGAATTTCAAAACTAGAAATTTAGCCACTTTCATTTCGACGGAAGTTAAAGTATAATTTTCAGCGATCCACACCCAAGCGCACACAACCACACGCAATGAACATTCCGTCTGAATTCAAAGCGTGGCAAAATAAATTACCTTTCGAAACTTTCTTTTTTTGACAATGAACTTGTTTTTCCTACAGACAATAACAATGTTTAATTATACTAATTTTGAAAAAATGTACACACCGATGCGCAATGAATTATTGAAATGCAGCAATTATCACGTTATGAAAGGTTTAAAAACTAGATTCACCTCGCTCTGTTGCACATTCATGAAAACAATAACACTTTGTTATTCAACCGTGATATAAATATTTCAAAAGGAAATGATTCAACAAAACACAAGTAGGTATACTCGCTTACATTATTCACTTATTTCGTCAAAATTTGAAATGCTTGAGTACCGAAATGATAATTCTTGTCCATACGAATGTGGTTCTTCGTCCAAGCCATTCTATCATTCAAAGACGAATCAATAAAAATTTCTAAAAAATTTATTCTATAATTTAACAGGCTTTATTCTAATTATTTTAAGCAATTCCACTGTGTCCCAGATCAATTAAAAAACACCTGTAATATGTATCGACAACTATTGTACGTATAGCCTGAAGCAAACAATTATTCGTCAATTCAATAATCCCTAAGTAAATTCCACTGCAGCACATACTACATTTCAAAGCAGAGAAGAAAAAAGAACGCTTCAGATAATCAGATAATTTGAAAGTTTGGCAGGTGATTATCCGCTAGGGTCCATGTTTGTATAATCTTTTAATAGGGAGGGGATAATATTTGTAGAATTGGAACTGATGAAATAAAACAGTGTCTTGTACTAAATATGTATCATTTATTATCAATCTCTTATGAATTCCGTATATTAAATGTGTTAATAACTCATTACAATGAGATGTTTTATGATCTTAATGTTCTTGGCTCACGCGAATAAACTGTGTATTTTAGATGTAACCATCACACCCTTAACCCATTAATATTTAAGTGCCTAATGTAAACATTGGGAGGTGAACACTAGGGAAGAGTTTTTTACACTTAAAGGAAACAATTGGATGAGACAAATAATATACGTTCGGGTTTGAGCAGTGACAAGGAAATCACAGTTACCAGTGTAATATTATCTTGTATATTATATTGTTTTTAGTTTACAATTTAGATTCAATTTACTAATTGCTGCATATGGCGACGCAGTCGCCTAATTTCTATATAAACTGTAAATACGGTAACGTGCGAAGTAACAAACGGTTACTCTTGATAAGACACACTGCATGACTTTAAAAAAAAAAACCACTGGGTTTATATATTTTGTAGAAAACTACATATATTGAGTTTACACAGTAAAATAATATATCCCGGCTGTTTTGTATAGCTATATATATTATTCATTTGGCCAGGTTTCAACGAAGGAAAACTGGCAAATTTATAATCTGCATATAACCTTGTGGGTACACCATTTTCCCGGTATCTCCTTACAAATGAATTTAAAACTATAGGTACAATGCTAAAGAAATTGACAGGAGGGGTTCAAAGACTAACATTATACGAATTCGATTCATAGTCTTACAATACAATACGCCGAGCTTGATATGTGCGACTTGGGAGAGGAGAGAAATTCGCTACAATCCTTTCGTAACCGATAATCGAAATGTATTAAATTGTTTGACCTCTATTACTATAATCATTTGCGAAAAGCTTTCATTTTATTAGCAAATATCACATGTGGGTAACCTAAACTGTTAGTCAATACAAAATTGATTTCAGCAGGCTCTTAACCTGATGAGTAAAAAGGTTTCTAAAAACATAGTACAAAATGAATAGTAAATAATATAATTCCAATTATATGAGTTTAACATTCCTTTTACTGATAATCCCATGATATAAACTATCAATGTCAATTCACATGACTTTTATAATGCTAATCTTTTTAGCGTTATCTGCCGTGCGATTCGGCAAATTTACATCTCAAACCACGATAAACACAGAGAAATAACCCATCGTTAGAGTCAATTTAATTTTGAAAAAAACACGGCGCTTTTTTACTGTTATTATTGTTTCTTCAGTACAGCATATTACTGTATTGTATGTTATTTGAATTGCACATAGTTTAGTCTAAGTTTGCATTATATTTGATTTCATTAAAACAAATAATACGTTCTACTTGTATTTGACCCAATATTCAATTACTTACCGACAAATGTTTGCATAGTAGTATTAGCAGGTTGAATAACGGTCCCAGTCCGTCTACTGGAATTGTTTATGGCAACACAGCAGCATTTGATGATTCCAATCAGGATAGAAAGCCCAAGCACACCCCCAATCACAGACCCAACAATGACTGGAACATCTGAGCTGGAACTGTACAAAGGAAATGTTTGTTGGTGCTGTAACTATTGAGTAAATATTTTTTTTTCACTACAATGGGACACGTAGCTTCAATCAACGAAATATAACCACCGAACTCAATGACAAAATGAAAGTATGTATGTAGGTACGTATGCTATGTATGTATGTATGTATGTATGTATGTATGTATGTATGTATGTATGTATGTATGTATGTATGTATGTATGTATGTATACTATGTATGTATGTATGTATGTATGTATGTATGTATGTATGTATGTATGTATGTATGTATGTATGTATGTATGTATGTATGTATGTACCAATGTATGTATGTATGTATGTATGTATGTATGTATGTATGTATGTATGTATGTATGTATGTATGTACGTACGTAGGTACGTAGGTAGGTAGGTAGGTAGGTAGGTAGGTAGGTAGGTAGGTAGACATTGGTACATGTCAGTAACTTACGAACAACAAACGTCACTGTAATCGCTGTCTTTATTGCCACAACATCCATCATCACAGTATCTCGATTTGTAGTAATATGAAGTCGAGTCATCGTACTGACAGTATTCCCCAGCTACCACATGCACGGCTGAATTATAAATATTAATATCGTGTAATTTTTTCTTCTTTCTCTTTCTCTCTCTGTCTGTATCTGCATATACATTATATATATCACAACAAGTTTGTGAAGATTCAATATATAATATATAACTGCCTTTCTGGACGTACCATAAGTTACACTGAAAGAGCGTAACGCCTGGCTTCCGTTCCGACTTAATGTGAGCAACATGTTTTCAATTACATCAGTCTAGATCAACAAATGACATTATACGTTTGCCGTTCATCTCACAAGGTATATTTTTGCCACAATTTTACCATGTGGTGTCTGCAAAATATAAAACCGTCTGTACGGAGAGAGAGGTAGATAGATTGGTGGAAGTAAAAGTTTGCATTGTGTGTTAGTGTGCATCGTTTCTACATGTTCATACTGATAGGTAAATATGTTGATCAATATCGTTTTGGTCTCAGAGCGTAAAAGATAGGTACATGTCTTCATTTACAATTACATCACAGTATGGGGGAGGCTTCCTCTACTGTGGGGTAATGTATATTTGTAAATTTTCTGCAAGCGATGATGTTCATGTAATATATATATATATATATATATATATATATATATATATATATATATATATATATATATGTGTGTGTGTGTGTGTGTGTGTGTGTGTGTGCATGAATGTATAAATGTAGAAAACGACAAGCTATTGCGTTGAAATGAATGTGTGAGTCAGAAAAGACGAGAAACAATTTAGAATGAGATGTGACAATACAAAATCCTAAACAGAGAAGCTCCTTCTTACAGATGGAGAGAGGTGTAGACGAATTCTAATGTAGGTAGTGCAAGCAGGATAAAATATTCCACACAACTAAAATTCAAAGTCAATTATTTTACTTTATGATACATATCACGTTAGTACCCTCTCCTCGGTTTCAAGTAGAAGAAGTATATCTGTATTTACGTCATTGTGGGAAACATTAATAAACATTGAGATGTCCTAGAGAGCAATTCATTATATTATTATGATGTAAAAATATTCACAAAAGGATTTATTCTGTTAGTTTACAGCCTATAATTACGGTTTAATCTAGAACAAATCAATTGTACCTGAAGTATATCAAAATTTATTTAGGAACTGAACAAAATTAAATAGCGAAACCTTTTTAAATTTGCAAATAAAACGCAACATTTTGTAATAGGTGTTGTATATTCTAAACGACTTGTTTATACAATTAATTTTAGTTGAATAACTAAAACTTCAATCCATAGTTACATTAAGATCTTTCATCATGTCAAAATAAGTATCACGTAAAGCTATGATTTTGTCTCCAATCACAGAATTTCTTGCCAGTCATCCACTTATCAGGACTTTGGTACAAAGCATGATATTTTGGTCTAATAGGCGCCCTTATCTTAATAGTTGCCGTTAAGGTCCGTTTGGGTAATGTGTCTTAAAAGATGCATATGATGTTGTTTTTATGTAATGTCAATTAAAATAAACATATTAAACCGTTTAATAAATATTTTGGATAGTCCAATGTGTCGCGTTTTGGAACATTATGGATTATAGAGAGGGAGAGAATATAATATTACTATTTTGAATTACCTACCTTGTAGTAAGATAAAAATCGCCAACATAGCGCATACAATCATCTCTCTGGTCTCAGACGTATTGATGTGAACAACAGGGCTTCTTTTCAGTTCTATGTTATACAACGGATAAATGTAACGAAGACACCGAATATTTGACGTAATTCCAAAGTAAAATAATCAATACGTAATCCGCATGTGCCAATCCTAAAAGTTTTTATCTTACCGGACAAGGACATTACTAATCATGTTCTTTCCAAGAAAATGTTATTGATTCCAAAGAAAATATATGTATGCACTTCAAATATATACGTAATCATGCTGTAGTATCATGACTACTAAGGGTTTAGTTTTAATGTTTACACAAAGCTTTAAACGCAAAATGTTGAGTCTACAGTACAACGATTATACTAAGAATATGTTTGTAACCAAGAACGATATGTTTATTATTACCATTATATATATATATAAACGAAACACACGTAAGATGGCGAATACCAGTCCTTTCAGGTGCACTGGATTCAGTAGGTTATCTAATAAGGCTAATCCATTTCCTTTCATAACGCGTCTTTTTCATACCCAAATTGATTGCTTTAATTGTTTCTCTTGTATATGTCTTTTATATTTTTATTTGCCTTTCAAAAAAACTCATTGAAAGTCGAAAGCGATTCGGGTACTTAGTCCACTTTAGATATGTTAGTGTTAATTTTATTATATATATATATATATATATATATATATATATATATATATATATATATATATATATATGTATGTGTATTTATATATATATCACAACATGTTTGTGAAGATTCAATAAATAATATATAACTGCCTGTGTGGACGTACAATAAATTACACTGAACGAGCATAACGCCTGGCTTCCGTTCCGACTTAATGTGAGCAACATGTTTGCAATTACATCAATATAGCTCAACAAATGACATTATACGTTTACCGTTCATCTCAAAAGGTATATATTTGCCACAAGTATACCATGTGGTGTCTGCAAAATATAAATCCGTCTGTACGGAGAGAGAGGTAGATAGATTGGTGGAAGAAAAAGTTTTTCTTTGTGTGTTAGTGTGCATCGTTTCTACATGTTCATACTGATAGGTAAATATGTTGATCAATATCGTTTTGGTCTCAGACCGTAAAAGATAGGTACATGTCTTCATTTACAATTACAACACAGTTGGGGGGGGGGGGATGCTTCCTCTACTGTGGGGTAATGTATATTTGTAAATTTTCTGCAAGCGATGATGTTCATGTAATGTATATAAGCAGCAAAGAGGGTGAATCGGACAACCCCTTTTATATGCGTCGATTCGGCTAACCAAGGCTTGTTCGTAAATGCATAATAGAAGCGTCCATTTGGCAAAGCAGAATTAAAAAAAGACGACGCCAGATTTTTGTCACCGTGTGCTGCTGCATCACCACAACAACGTTGTTAAGATTTTACCACATACACAAACAGGCTAACTTTTTACAGGCGTCGACTAGGCTTGTTCGTAAATGCTGAATAGAAGCGTCCATTCGGCAAAAATGAAATCGTAAAATAAATATACGCCATGGTCGTTGTCTTGGCCCCGATGGTGCTACCGGGTTAACAATCAATGTTGAAATTGCTAGCAATTTACGATGATGAATTAGCAATATAATTTCTATATAAATGGCAAACGTCGGAGAAGCAAAAAAAACTAGATTAACTAGAGAACGGTTGGCTACGATAAAGAAATTTCTCCCGGCGAGAGATTCTTTCAGAGATAACGTGCAAGCTCGACAACAAGCGAAATTAGATTTTACTTCTGATACTGAACAATTATTTAAGCCGATAACTACAGCAACTGGAGAAGTTGTAACCGCGATAAGAGAGAGTAAACAAGAGGTAAAACCAGAGGTTGAACAAGAGGAAAAACCGACAAAGAAAATTGATAGTAGAAATCAAGAATTACGAGATAAATTTACAGAAGAGTTTTTAGCACATATCGATGAAAGTGATCCAGACGAATTGATAAAATTTACAGCTTCTGTTTTTGTTGATAGATATAATTATTAAAAACCAAAACAAAAGAAACGTTTATCGGTGATTTTAACAAATTGATTGATGTGGTTTATAAAATTAGAACAGGGTTAAACCAACTTAGCAAAGCCAACAATAGGTATAGTTCATTTGATGCTGCAGTTAAAATAAAAGACGCTGATCAAAAAAAAAGAACAACTAAAACTTATACCATCGCGAGGACGAGGACGACCACGAAGACAAGTTCCTCAACCGCAAGAAGAACCCCAAGGAGACAAAATTGGTAGTGGATATTACGGTGGTAATATACCATGTTCAAGAGGTATCCTTGATGATATATCACGCTTAGAAGTTCTCATCGGAGTACAACGAGCTGGATATAATTCTCCGGAGATAATTAATGATGAAATTTGTCAACGATTATTTCAAGGTCGTGTGATGGATATGGGACTGTATCGTAGTTTTATTGATGAACTTACTGATGATTATTACAGCGATTGATCACCGATTAGATAAATATCGTTTAAATAAAATGAATTGTAGTATGAGCAGAGCAAGACCTGTTTATGTCGTACATTCACGATTGCCAGTGTACAAGGTGACATACGGAGATGGATTAGGTGATGTTGTCACCGGATTATTTACTCGAGTTGCTCCAAAACTGCAACCGATCGGTAAAAAAATAGCGTCAAAAGCTGTAGATTTCTCGGTGATAAGATTGGTACAGATTTTGGTAGCAAGGCTATTGACGTGTGTTTGATTCCGCAAAACAGAAGCTTATGTCGTTGGCGAGATGTTTCATCTCAAGAGGAAAAAAAACAGTGAAAAATCTAAAGGATTTTCAATTACAATATACGAATCAAGTGCCACCTAAGGTAGGTAGGGCAAAAAAAAACAAATTATGCAAAACAGCGATTGAGATTAATTGTTGGTTCCGGTCTAAAACGATTATAATTTAGATTAACGACTATATAATAAAATGTTTAATCATGAGATATATGATGCTTTTGATGTAGATGCTCCTGTACGAAAAATTGATTCTATACGCGATTATCGATATTTTTCGTAAAATGCTCAGTATCCAAATACAAGATCACGAATTGAACTTAGATTTGATGACACATCTAAATACTTCTTGCCATGTGAAGCATTCATCGAGTTATAGAGGAAACTAGTCAAAAATGATCACACTCCATTTGCTGATGCTGATCACCTCGAAAATATTCCCTTTGGGTTTGTCAACAATGGCATAATGGCGTTATTTAGCAGCGCGCAGTATATAATCAATTCTACTAGAATCGAATCCATCGATAACGATGTTGATGTTGCAACCACAATAACAGGTTTAGCTAGATACTCTGACGATTTTATTAAATCTGCGGATCATTCAATGATGTTTGCGAAGGATACTACCAATAGCACTGATCATAATCCATTTCTTATAAGACGGCCACAAAATAATGCTGAAAACGATATTGCTGATGTTGAACCTGTTGTTATAGATAATAATCCTAATTATAACCCAGGATTCGCAGCGCGAAAAAAGATGATAGCCAACCTTGGTAGATTTTCATGTGCGATTTCGTTGTCGCATATATTTGGATTTTGCCGAGACATCAGAACAGTTATCTTTGGTTCTAGTCATACTGTAGTGCTCACGCGAAGATCAACTGATGATTTATGATCTTTAGCGTGTTGCTAATCCTGTTACTGATGGTAATGTAGAATTAACAAAATTAGCTTTATGGATGCCAATTTTGACTCCCTCGTTGACTGTTGAGACTCGGTTGCTATCTTTTATGGATCATGGAGAAAAATCATTACTGAGTTGGTCTGATATTACAACTGCTACCATAACTAGTAACGTTGTTGGTCTTTTTACTTGGTAGCTTGCGTTAATGAAAAATGTTTTCGCTCCAAGACATATTTTTGTTGCGCTGCAAAATGTGAATCGAACTCAAAAAATAGAGTTGGTTGCAAATGATAGTTTACAATTGCGGTCCCATATGATATGTGATAAATGTAATATCAGTGAGGTATAATTGCGAATAAGTAATCAGCAAGAACCAGCAGAGCAGCTTATTCTCGATTACGGTAGTAATCAAATAGGTAGAGTGTATCATCGGTTGTGGTCTTAAATGGGTCATCATCAAAACATTGATACTGGACTGCGAATATCACAATGGGATTTTAAAGAATTGTACCCGATTTATTACTTCTCGTTGCAACATCTTGATCTATCTAAACACTCGTCTGTTGATGTAAAATTTCAGGCTTGTATCGGCAATGGTCTTGGAGGATTTAGAGCAATTGCTGTTATTCTCAGTGATGAATCTATGACGCTCGAAGGTGGTGGTCGAAAAATGCAAGTCATTGACGCACCGATAGAATATATGAAACGGGATAATTAGATTATCACTATCTAAATAAAATGTCGTACAATCATGTTACTGTCACCCTGACAGCTGGTCAGGTAAAAAAACTACAATCGAATAATTCTACTACGTGTGGTGCAACGATAAAATAACAGGTGGATCAAATAAGTTATCGCTGACAAAAACTCAATTTACCCGTTTCGATAAAGCTAAAATTGCTGGTACAGGAATCAAGTTGACTTTTTCACAAGCCGCGATCAACGATATGATTAAAACCGGCGGTATATTATCGTTGTTAGCTGCGTTACCAGCGTTGGTTGCAGCAGCAGCCCCAGCTGTAGCTAAAGCAGCAGCGTAAGGAACTGTTGTTACTGCAGCAGAAATGGCCCTAAAGAAAGTAACTGGACAGAGATATAAAAAAGGGAAAAGGATTCAGATTACCGGGAAGTCGGTTCACAAAAAAAAAATACAAGACCGGATAAATTCTGTGGTTGTGGAATCTTTGACTCCCTCTTCTAATTTTGACCTCGCCGACGCAGTAAAAAACTCCTAAGAAAACAATTCGGAGGTGTATTCATGAAAGATAAATTACCGAAACAACAACAAATTCCAGAAACCGGTATAATTAATCTAGATGACAACACTGGACCTGGAACTCATTGGGCGTTTTACGCAATCTATCCAAAACCAATTATTTTTTTTGATTCATATGGATTACCACCGCTGATGGTATTTCTCAGTAATGTATCGGTATTCAACGCTGCCCACGCAGACATTAACAGATCATCCGATATGCGGTCGTGAGGTCCTTAGCGCTCTAACAGCTATCTCGATGAGTTTTAAATTACCTCATAAGGTCGTCCACGAGTACACAATGATCAATCACTTCAAGAGAAATATGTGATATATATCATGGCTGATATTTTTGGAAGATCAGTATCACGTCGTCGTGAAGAAATTGTTACCATCGGGCAAGTAAAACGAATGATCAAGAGAGCTATTTCATCGATAGCAAACTTAGGTGAACTAAAAAAAAATACGAGATCAAATAAATACTCTTACGGATTTACAATCCACCGAGGCTCTAAAAAAAAAAAACTACGTGATGAATACAACTCTCATATAATTACGTTTACTGATTTACAAAAATCCATCATGGATAATATTGATAAACCTGTGTTAGAATTTTTTGGTAAACCACCAGTGACCTCACCGAAGCTCACAGAGATAAAAAAAATTATATGTTGGAACTTAAATTAAATTAAATTAAATTAAATTAAATTAAATTAAAATTATATGTTGACACTTCAAGTTAGATATGAAGAACATGTAAAACAGTTTTCAACTTTTCGTAAAAAAATCGTAGATAAATTTCTTGGAACCACGTTGCATAAAATTGACATAAAGCTCACTGATATTAAACAAATCCATCGATGAGATGAAAAACCTCATCAAATCAATCAAGGGTGATGCAACGAGGATGATAGAAATCATCGAACAACAAAAATTCCTTATGCGAAAACCAACAACGTGGTATACACGATTCAATACAGATCATTTGCGTGGACTCCTACAAACAACATTTTACATATCACTGCGGCCGTCAAAGGTATATATCGATTAACACTAGTGACACCAACTCAATTTAATATATCATCGTCGAGTTCATCTGGGGTCAATCATACAATATCAACAAGGATACAATAGAACAATTCACGATAACAACCACTGATAATAATCTAGCTAGGGTTTCAATAACATGCTATGTGGAATTCGTAGCGGATTTAAGTAAACGATTAAACTGAAAATCTTTGATTTTTACTAGCGGTTTAAATTGAAATTGTAAGCAGTTTGAAAATAAAATGACAACGCCACAGCAATATTGTTATGATCTGGTCAGAGAAACTAACTAAACTCAATGCGTTCACTGAGGAGTATCAAACAGAAATAAAAAAAATACCGACGAAGAATCACCGCAGTTGATGTTACCGTGTACTCGGTGTCAGTCGTTCTTGCTGGCGCCGGAATAATACACGCATCAGTTACAATGATTGCTCCGGTCGTAGTTCTAATTTTCATTTATGTGGTGGCTACTTTCGCCGGTATATCAACCGGGATAGCAAAAGAAATATCATCATGCAGCCAGCGTAAACTGCGTGACTACATAATCAAATTTCATGTTGCATCAACCGCATACTCGCAATTATCCTCGATGATTTCCTCGTCACTCCATGACACATTTATACACGATGACGAGGTTTCAAAAATGGACCTGTTGTATGATTCGAAATTAGTGCATGACAATTACACAATTGATGTCGAAATTAAAACATGACAATTACAATAACAACAATGTCACAAGAACTGCTTCAACGAATAGCGGAAATACAACAATGACGAAAACAAAATGGATATCGCTGGTAACGAAAGTACCAGAGTTAGCGTTGAATTTAATCCTCCGATGCCAGCATCTTAGATAGCGCTAAAACAATTAAGATGTTATTACAGTTGGCCTAATGTCCGATCAAAACCGTTTAATGGTAAAGCACCCAATGACAGCTTCACATTCTTGTATAAAAATGTCAAACCAGATGGCAGTACAGGTGAACCAGAATGGCACACAATACAATTATCCGCTGGCGCATATGACATCAAAGATATCAACCCGGAGATTATAAATTCCATTGATGCAATCACGGGAAAAAATATAATTCCCGTCGAAGATGGACCTGATAAATCTCCCATTGAAATACGGGGACATGAGTCGCTGCTGTCGACGGCCATTGAGATAAATTCACCTAACTACGCCGTATATATATATAACAGCTCAATTAGAACCTTCTTAGGTTATCCTGAGTATATTCCAGGTACCACTGATATTAAAGACCTACCACGCGAGCCACTAAAATCCGACTATATTTCCACGAAAGAAGATTATAATGATTTTGATAAATTAGATAATTATGTTCTGTATGGTCATGATTATACTAGTGAAATTTTATCATAAAATGCACCGATAGATGATGATTTAAATAATCTACAAAGGATGATAAATGAATCTGATAGTTTTGGACGTTATAATGATAATAGTTTTCGACGTAGTTATTACTAATCACTTCCCAAACATGAATAAAGGATTTGAGCGATTTAGATTTTTTATAGTAACGAAAATAAGTGAAATCCCACTTGACCGATCCGAGGTAATCAAATACATTTAAGTATGTAATAAAAGTATCGCTGACATGGATGAATTTAATCAGCGAGCTATTCAGATTATATTAGCTGCTACTCGCGATGAAACAAGAACAACATTTGCAACGAAGTATAAAATCAGCGTTGAAGATATTCCCACGTTTAAGCTTCCAGGATATAACGTAACATTGATGTGCCAAAATCTCAGTGACACCATCGACGAATTCTCCCCACGGATCCACACAGCGTGGTTGAATAATCTTCCTGCGGTTCATTTCCAGCTACCTGAACATAAAAATCAGATTTCTTCACTGATGAATTACCTGCTGTTGATCCAAAGTACAATTACAATTTTGACATTATTTTTTTTACTTGCTAGGGATATCTATCAAAAGTATTCATATGATGTCTACGACGGAACAGAAACTGATGCACTTGGAAAATACGAATACAACGAGTATGGTATTATAATATGGCGATTTGCACTTGGCGCTCAAGGTGTATTTATAATTACACAAAAAAAAGTTTACTTGTGATCTTCAACGCGATGAAACAATTATTTCAAACAAAGCTGAACCAGCTTCTGGATTATCTGCAACGATCCTTGCTGGTCGGTTTAATAACTTCACGTGAGATAATTAAACAACAACAACAACTAAATCAAATTATAGACCCCCAATTACAGGCCCAAGACTGACTGAGACTTTATCTCGTGCACTTGATCTGGTACTGCTATCAATGTTGTAATTGTAACTGTGGAAAGAAAAACAGTATTTATAGGTATTAAGATAGCAATTACTTAAAAGGATCCAACA